>JAGXCT010035469.1:0-80084 GCA_022495035.1 Philopotamus ludificatus | reverse complement strand
GAAGACATTTGCTATGCATTTATTCCGGATGGATGGTACAGTCACGCATTTTTCATAGGCATTTCCGAAAAATATATTTATAATTATTTTCTATTATCTATATATGGATTTTTAATATATAATTCGAATAGATGTATTTACTAATGTTTAAGATAAATTATTTCGGCGGATGTGATGAATAGATTCCGCCAATGAATGACCGTTAAAGACGTAATATCTTTAAAATACATATTTTTAATTAAAATAAAAACTAAATATTATGCGAATATATTAACATTTAATTGTAAAAGCCAGTGGCAGATTTGGTCAATTGGGGGCCTCAAGTGGTAAAAATCTATGGGGCCCCAAACTTACATTATAAAAAAGTTTCCAGAAAACTCTCATCGAGTTATTGACAAAAAAGGAGAGTAATGAAAAATTTAAACATTAAATAAATTGATTAAAAATAGTATTTTTCACACGAATGTTCTTCTTTCATTAAATTAAACTCTCTTCTTCGATAGTATTTATTAAATATTTTTACACGCTTTCGAATAGAAGTGGATCCCTCTCCTGATGCATTAGTTAAAAAAATGTTTGAAATGTGGAAGACATCTGCAGGCTTTGATAATTTTCTTTTATTGTAAGTTACAAATCCTTCTTTTAAATTTCTGATAAAATTTTCTAATGACATTGATTCTTTCAATAGTTCGCACTACACTGATTGCAGTGAATTACTAGTAGCATTTATTTTTTGTACAATAGTATTCCAAATCCATGCCATTGGGACGGTTTCATGTTTGTCCATTTTCTTTAGAAGTGAATTCACCTCCACTATTTTCCTCGAAGAGATATTTTAAGCCCCAAGGCCCCTCTCGGGGCCCCTTGGTATTATTCTGGGCAGGGGCTTGTTTCGCTTTATATATAAATAAAAATACTAATAAAAATAAAAGTAAATTAAAAGTATTCGTAAATACTCGCATCTCTTCAATGCGCATTTTTAGATAAAGTAGACAAGGTGAATTTTTTTGTCAAAAAGTATATATTTTATTTTAACCCTTTTAGCCCTAAACGATTTGTCGTTACATATAATCACGCAATTCCCAAACTCTTTTTGATGTAGATTTTTTGAAATTTAGCTAAATTAAATGTTTTAAATATCTGAAACTTTGAGGCTTTTGAGGCAAGGCTTTGAATCAAACCTAAACCGAAGAAAGTATCCATTTATTTTGATTCTCATCTAAAAAAAATATAATAGACTAAAAACCCGTTAGTTTTTCCAAAACAAAACCAGAAACCGAACCTTAAAAAATAACGGTCCAAAGCATTGATTACAACAATAAAAAAAATGTTTTTTTAATATTTATTTACTTGAAAAATATCGGCTGGTTGAATTCTTTTCATATGTAAGATGGGCCGATATTTCGTCCTCTGTCACTAAAGGGTTAATGAAACCCAAAAAATTTGTTTCCAAAAACATTCTTTATAAATATATTAAAACTCTATTTTTGTATTGATTATGCTTTACTTTTAATAAAAATTCAAGTAATACATAGAATTTGTTTCTTGTTGAAACATTCTTCGTTCAACAGTAAACATTTCAAGAAGATAAGTCGAAGAATCATGGGTCATGTGGAAAAAATCATGTGGAAAAAATTCCGAGAAAAGCACAAGAAAATAATTTAAAATATAATATAATGAAGAAAATGACATCAAAGAATTAAATTTGAGATTTTCCATTGGAGATCAACCTATTATAAATATATAGGAATAATAAATAACGATGGATAGCTTATTAGAATAATATAATATAAAAGCTTTTTAATGTTTAACTGTTAATTAAAATCTATGTCAATTGACGAAAAATAAATTTGGAGACCACATGTATGAAAATTCCAAGGAAAAATTAAGAAACTGGATTAATATGCTTTTTATTATGGAATCATTTTTCTAAGATGATTATTAAAATATTTTGTACTGCATAGAATGGTTTTAAACAATTAAATGTTTTTATATACATATTTTTAGTATATTAAAAAAATTTCATAATATATATTCGCTTTAGCATTAATAAAAGAAAATGTTGATTGGAGGAATGTGATGAAAACTTGTATCGACATTTATTTTATACATTTATTTCTACGTATAGAATCTTTACATTGCGGTAGAACTATAGACGATAAAATCTAATGGAACACCGAATCTACATATGAAAGCAGTTTAGCTAACAGTTTGCAGTGAAACAGCTATACCGGCGGCGGTTACATAAACATGCTCCATTCCACCTTCTGGCACATTGTACAGCATTCGACAAACACATCCGTCATAATTGCAACTATTGTAAATAGATGCTAAAAAAATAATATTAAATAAGAATTAACATTACGACATTATTTCGCCACTCTCCTGCAGCATTATTACGGGCCATGTTATCTCGGCGGTCGCTTTCGCATGTACATATTCCAAAAAGGATTTGGACGATAATATTCGTCGGGATGGGATGGGATGGGGATGCGAGCCGGGGAGGGAGCTTCTCATAAAAATGGACGACACCTGGTCCAATGGGGCGAGCCGGCCGACATAAATATCATTCGGGGTTATGTCAAGAATGGATATAAAATAAAAATCAAATTCGCATTATGCCACATTGGCGGGAGGAGCCTGTCACACATCAAGCGGACCTCCAACACCGGCCATAACATGGACATATACATATAAATTGTGTATATGGACACATCAATATGTAACACGTTTTACTCTACACTCATATGCTGTTACTAAATGGCACGAAAATTCATTTCGAATAACTAAATATCGATATTTTTAATAATATTCTCTCGATTATTCGTATCCTCTCCTTTAAGCCTAAAATTTTTGATCTTATCGATTAACTTTCACGAAAAATGTAAGCGAATTCCCTGACAAATAAGATGCAGTGACTAAAAATGCGTATTGGGTTGAGACAAGTTCTAACTTGCACATAAACTCCTTGGCGGTGTGGATAACTGTGGACGAAAATCTACCAAATGCACTCGTGTCCTACGCGTAATCAAAAAAAATGAGTGCATATGCAAGACTGGCAAATTGTTAATATAAATCCGATATGTCACAAACTTTTTGTACTTTTCTAAAAAAGTCTAAATATTATAAGTAATCATTGTCCTTTATTGTCCGCAACTGCGAAAATAAAACAAAAATATTCGCTTCTGTTGCCACAGGCGCGATGATTTTTCTCGCTCGCATCCGGTGAGATGTGCCAAGTGCGAGTGAAACGTACGTAATATCTTGACTTGAAATGCTTAGGGTCTATTTTCCAATATAAATTTTGTAGATCTCCTTCGAACGACGCGGTTGTCTTCGAGCCGCCACACTATGGGATAGATCTTGATTTATACTACCAAAAATGCTTTTTACGAAAATTCGATTTAATAAAAAATATGGCATTCAAAACTTTGGCAATATATTTGATAAACCAAAACTTTACCTTTGACTGGATTTTTAAATGTTCGCACGGTTCGTCCGGGTAAAAGTAATTTAGTCAATACAGAGAAAATATATGCATTCCATTTTAATCAAATTTGGACAAAAACAAGCGAGCGACATATTTTTTTTATATATCATGAAATATTGTATTTTTTTAATATTATTTAAAAAATATATTTTTAACATTTATTATTTGATATTTAAGAATATCATCATCGTCATCATCATTTGCAGTCACAAGGCTCTCACTCGCTGAGGGCATGGACCTTACCAAACTCTCGCATTGTAGTCGAGGCCAAAAACCTGAGTCTCACACGTGACGTGGGGCTCGTGTGTTCATACCGCGGGGAATCTGAGCCGTCTTGCATGCGGTTTTGTAAAGAGTTTCCTCTTGGCCATTGCTGGCATTGGACGTACATCTTCTACCATGTTGGTATCAGATTTTCACCTCCCTGACTGTGTCCAGCGCGGTGATGGGGTTTGTCTTGGTATTCGTTTGTTCTCTTCTCTAAGGCGTTATCTGCTTATAACGAGTCACGAGTGACAAGTAGCCAGCGACCACACACACACACCTATATAGATATACCCAGGCATACACGTGCACATCTGCCCAAAACAAGTCTCAAGTAGCCGGTCGCAAGTGATTATTAGCCCTGTCGCGCAATAGCAATCCTTTCATCATGGGAAAGACCTCTTCAGAGAGGGTTCCCCTAGAAAGAAGGAAGAGGAGCGTAAGTATCGAGACTAGACCAATTATTTATTGGCCAACAGATTAGGGGTTTCCTTCTCTGACCATCAATTTTAATGGTATGGTAGATAGTTGTGATTTAATTCTTGGTGGCTACCCCCCCCCCCTAAATTTCTAGCCCTTGCTATTATTTTCTAATTGAGCTAAAGTCTAGCTCAATTAGAAAAAGTGGCAGATTTTTGGCGGTTGAATTCAAGATCTGTTCCACCGTGCGCCGTAAAGGATTGGTTAAGCATGGAAATTCGAACAAATTATTTTTATTTCAATTTAAAATACAATTACATATATATTTCTAAAGCAGATTTTTATTTTAATATAATTAATACTAATTAGAAAAATCTGTAAATTTGGTTTGCTTACAAGAATTTTTTAACGATTTTTCTAAAAGCTATATCCTTAAATTTGAATTCTCATTGGTCAATGTATTCCAATAAATATCATTAGTAGTTAGAGCTGTGCTGTGAATAATATGATAGATATTTTCTACTTCTTCACTCGCATTCATATTTTCTTTATCTCTTGGTTGAGTTCCCAACCGCTTAAGTTAAAAATCCGAAACACATAAATAGTATTCTAATTACAACTTGTCATTAGCTTACATATTTCAGATATTTCACATGTTTCGCGCTCGTTAGCATCCAAAAAATAATCTTTCTACATTTGGTGAAATTTTCTGCAACAATCAAACGAGTGTTACTGTTTTCGTAAGTTATTTATTTTATAGAATTAGCTACAAACCATTTCAAGAAAGCCAATACGTTAATGTCGATTTATTAAAGAAATAATCACTCGATCAATGGGTGAAAAAAATGACATTCGGTAATAAAAATTAGATGCAAAGTGACATTCTATCGCATCCTATTTCTTTTAAATGAAAATGGCTTTTCCATTCGACAAAATTAAATTTTGTGGTTTTCATACGCGTTCACGAACAGTTTGGGTAGCAACTCCGTAATCTTCAGAAAGTTTCAATGTAGATTTCCCTTTTTTAAATATTTATTTTTTTATTTCAATATGTATTTGAATTGTAATAAGGCTCAGATAATCTGCACACGGATAATCGGAAGTATACTGTGTAAGTAGTACTTTAGTAGTATTCTTAGCTCATTGTCACTTACATATTTTATTTTATTTAATCATTTTTGAGAGAAACTTACAGCATAAGATAAAATAACAAAAAGGTAGATACAATAGACCAATTAAAAGTTTCTACAAGTACAAAAAGCATAATATAAAAGATTAAGTTAAGAAAGCATGAAAATCATAAGAAGTGAAAAAAGAGAATAGAATTTTTTTTTTACAAATATATATAAATATTATTATATAGTATTAGTTTCTCTACATTTTTTTCATTTTCAAAAATTGGTAATTGTCACAAAAGGCCATGTCTGGAAAATATAATCAGATTGAAACAATAAAAATTGGGATAAATGGACCTATGCAGCCCGGAAAATTCAAAATAGTTGACGAAAATAAATTTCCCGGGTTAGCGAAATACAAAAAATATATATTATTCCTGTATTGCCTTTCGTAATAATACGTTTTTTTAATTTTTAACCATATTGATGAACTATTTCCTTTTTTACGATTTATTAAATTAAAATATTTATATAAAATAAATAATCTCAATAATATGGTAAATGAAATGATGTCACGTATTAAATTAAGATATAAATTCAATACAATTAGGTCTACTATACAAGTTATTATTTATAAAATATCGTGTGAAGAAAACTCGCGAAATTATTTGTCGTATGCAGTACTTTTAATGGATCCGTCTTCTTATTTTTATTACTAATATAAAACTTTTGGATAACATCCCCTTCGATCAGAAAAATCATATATATATTATGTTATATTGTACAAATATGTTCTTAAAATAATATTATCAGAGACAGCATTAGAATATAAGATTAAGGTTATCCAAAAAAAAAAGAACTGGGATTTTTAAAAACGTATAGCATAAACAAAATATATATAGCCATAAAATTGTTCACTGAAAACTAATCTGCATATTAAAAAAAGGTCAAAAAAATAATCTACATATTCATACATGTTATTTTAATCATTTGAGCTGGAAAAGTAACTAGTGAGGAAAAACAAACTAAGAAAAATTAGATAAGATGTATGTAAATAAGATCAAAAGTAATATCTCATGTCGATTTTATATTTTAACAGTTAAGGATTATGGTTTTTTTTGCAAATTTTGACAGAATCAAAATGGCATTTACTCGATTATACTAATGCTGATGCTGAAAAATCAGTGTAATATATCAGCCGGCGGCGCCTTCCCTATTCCCATTCGCTATTGTCGCACAGTGGTCCGTATTGGTTGAAAATTGCGGTAAAAAATAAAGAATCAATCGTAATATTAAAATACTATCTTAAAAGCATTAGATTCCTATTTATTGGTATACATAGAGCCCAACGTTTGTATACGAAAATAAATCATGCCGAAAATAATCTTCAGATCTATCAGACAATTATAAATAATAAGAGTAACTAAAAACTTTTGTTTTTGTAGAATTCTAATAATATAAAATCATGTATTCATTAAGGATGTTGGGCTCCAGTCACTGTCTACTCCCAGAAAATAACACTGTAACGTGTTAGAATGATTTTTATAATATATATGATTTTACCATGACAATAAAACCTTGTTAAGTTACAAATATTTATTTAAATTTTATATTTACTGTCCGAATTAAACGGAATCGTGTCCCAGATAACCGATATATTTTACTGTTAGTTGCTTTTTTTGGTTTCTGTTCCTTGAGATTTGGCACAGATAATCGGCTATTCCGAGAAATCGGCGTCCCAATTAGTGAAATCTACTGTATTCATGAAAATATTTATTATGAATGTCATTGGTCTTTGGTCACAGTCGGCCGATTTGCGCCCAGTGTGCAGGAATGATCGCGTCACACCCCCGGGGGTAGAAAAAAGGGAGCCGCGTCCTAAAGAATATCTATCACCTTCCCCTCCAGAATACATAAAAAAAATAACACTGTAACATCCTATCTGGAAGAGAGACACTCGTGCATTTCAGTTAGAGGGTCCGACCTCGCAGCGCCATAAAGAGGAGACCCTCTCGGGCTCTTAGCATACCCATAAGCCGATGGGTCTTATCGAAAACGGCTTAGCCCGATGCAAACTCCCAGAAGCAACATTTTTTATCCCCAAGTTTCTGTCGGCCGCCAACAATGGACATGTCCTGTGGGAGGAAAACAAACTTTTACACCTCCCGACCCCGAATTTATACGTCTAATATATGTGTGTGTGTGTTTGTATATAGATCGAAAAAGGATCAAATAAAACTGTGCAAATTTTTTATTGTCCACAATTTTCCAAAGTTGAGGATTTAGAAAATTTGATGATTTATTAATTGTTTTTTTTTAAACTAGAAATATCCTGACCGAATATATACGATTACGTTTTGACGTTTAATATTAATTATTAATATAATCTTTAGTAATATCATAAATTTAAAGAATAAATTAATATTTATTTTCACCTGTATTTTTCGATGCTGAATAAAAGTTCAAGACACATTAAAATATCTCAAAATGCATTTTATTGCTAAATTGAAAAGCTTATATCTAAATTTTAAAGTCGTCGGACTGCATTTAACTGCGACGAATACGGAGACTGAGGCATCACAACGTTTTTTGCACGGGTAAAAATTTTACAAGGACATAAAACAAGAAACTTTTCGACAGTTAACAGGAAAGAAGGCATTGTATCTGCTTATTAATGTCAAGATATGTCAAGGCGACAAAAAAATGTGTTTCCGATTCATTTTAATAAATTAGATACTCGATTTCCAGCTCTTATTTTCTGCAATTTAAGTCTAAAATGTTCAAAATTTCGATATTTTTATAATTAAAAGGGATTATAACTTATACTAGTGTTTTGAAACCATTTGATTTGAGAATAATCCATGCTTTAATAATTATTATCCCAAAATCCTGATACAGATATTGAAGATCCTAAATAAATCAAGGTGAAATTGAAAAAATAACGATTAAAAATTATTTTCGGAAAGCTGAAATATACTGAAATTGAAAATTATGTGGATCATGACTTTAATTTGATGACATTTAAAGTTATATGGATCGAAGATATAGAGAAATGTCTCTGATGAAGAAGGAGTAAATTTTATCAATCCAATTCCAACAACAGAAGATGCTATGAGGAATATTGAAGGCCTTAAAATTTATTTTAAAGGCATTGAAGAAGAGTAAGAAGAAACCTTCTAATCGATTTATAGCATCGAAAGAGCTTCATGTAAAAAAAACAACAATGATATCAACCAATCTCTTTTTTTTATTATTCCCAACCTCATTATTCACAGCCTTTAAAAAAAGGGTGTAAGATTTCAAAGTTTAATATTTAAAACCTAAATATAGGACAGCATTAACAGATAAATATTTATAATATATTTGATCCTACGTGATCTTCTTTTAACTATCCATGTATCTGAATCAGATTTCAGGAAAACAGACCCTGTTTTAAATTCCTTTTTCACTTCAATCATATAGAATCATCTCCGATCTTAATTAACTTAATTTTCAATAAATATTTTCAATGAAACAAATAAAAAACATAAATTAATTGACTTCTACATATGTTCCTTACTGATATATAGTTATGTACAATAAATTAGAGGAATAATCATCATATTTAAGCTTCATCATCATCATCATTTGCCAGTCACAAGGCTCTCACTCGCTGAGGGCATGGGGCCTTACCAAACTTTCGCATGGTAGTTAGGGCCAAAGGAATCTGAGTCTCACACGTGACGTGAGGACTCCCCTTTCGTGTCCTTACCGCGGAGACCCGAGCCGTCTTGGTATGCGGTGTTTTGTAAGGAGTTTCCCTCTCTTGGTCATTTCTGGCATTGGACGTACATCTTCTACCATGTTGGTAGAAGATTTTACCCTCTCGACTGTGTCCAGGCAAGGAGGGGATTTGTCTTGGTATTCGTTTGTTCTCTTCTAACTAATGTGTTATTTGCTTATAACGAGTCACGAGTGACAAGTAGCGAGCGACCACACACACAGACCTATGTAGATATACACAGGCATACATATGCACAGCTGCCCAAAACGAGTCTAAAGTAGCCGGTCGCAAGTGATTATTAGCCCTGTCGCGCGATAGCAATCCTTCCATCATGGGAAAGACCTCCTCAGAGAGGGAAAAAAGGAAGAGGAGCGAAAATATTGAGATTAGACTAATTATTGATCAACAGATTAGGGTTTTCCTTCCCAGGGTATACTGGCTCTGTGGTTGAGAATTCCGTTAGAGACCAGATTTATTTATGCACACGAGGATGTGTGTACAGCAAAGCTTAAGTTGCATAAATTAAAATTAATGTATACCGTCGATTTAATTAGAAATTCAAAGCTAAATTAAAAATTTTCCGATTACTTCTGATACGCCAAAATATTTATTATATCATCTAAAATTATTTTCAATCATAACAGTCCATTTATAATTCAGAGATTATGAAATACCAGGATTAAAAATCAAATTAAACAATTTGCATCGCATTGCTTGGAAATAAATACAAATTATCGATTTTTTCGCGCGATTTTCTATCCATTTTTCATTGAATAATGAAAAATATGTCTCGCACAATAATTTCTATATCTAGTTTAAACAAAAATCATAATAATTTTGAAATTGTGTAATACTTTATGACGTATTTCCGAATTGACAGTCGTTGAATAAAGAAATATACATATATTTTATCAGCACAAATTCTACATGGGGATGATGGAAAAATTGGAAAAGGCCGATAAAAAAAATGTCGTTCACCCTGAGCTTTTATTGTCAGTAGAATATATGAGTTTCGCATAAAGTGAAGTAATAAATTATATTAGGGTAGACGCCGTATTAAAATAAAGACGCGTTTCAGTAACGTTCGACCCTCTTGACCCCATCAAAGCTATGAGTAAGCTCTCACTGATAAAGCTTTCTTCCCCTCGCCAATATCGACATGTGCAACCGAGACATATATTACATATATATTTGCGTTTTTACATACATAATATGTCGCCTGGCTAGGTATATACGACCAAAAATGTAAATTAGAACCTTATTTTTACAATAAACCACAAAAATACTTAATTCAAAAGCTTATTATCTTGATAAGCATATGATTTTTAATATTTATTATGAGAATTTTGGATAATTTAAATTGTATAGGACGAAATAGTCATATTGAATGCTAACCCTCCTGTTATGAATCCTATATTCCACCAATGACAAATATTTTAATTAATAATATATCTAAGAAACGTACCATTTATCATTTAATTAATTTTTAGATTACATAGATGTCAATGTATTTATTAATTTAATAATTTAGTAATCATTAGGTGTTTGAAATAAACTTTTAAAAAAACTATGCTTTTTATTCGTATTTAAAGCTTAAACTATGCAGCTAATAATGAATTTTGTTAAAATTCAGAAAATATTTTTTAATCACTTTCAAAATACTATATATGTACCAATAATATTATTTAATAGACTTCTACGTTAAATCATATTAATAAATAATCTATATAAATATAAAATATATTCTTAATTCAAAAGAATATATATCACTAATTAGGATAACATTTAAAAGTGATACGCAGACTAAATCATCCGAGATTGATTTTTCATTTGTATTCAGTATTGTCATTAGGTATTTTTGAACAATCACTATATTTGGCTTTAATAAAATTTTAGACACATCTCGTTGAATTATATAAATCATTAAAAAATGTTCTATTAAAATATAACAACGTTTAATAAAATAAATTCATAGGAACGACCCAATTATCTGCGTTATTAATTAAAACCGTGACTGTTTTTAAAATCATTAATAGATTATTACATACTTGAAATCATATACATGTTAGAAATTAATCTAATAACTACTAAACAATTATATTAGATTATTTAATTATGAACAAATTACTTACGTTTCATTTTTACGTTACAGAACCCCAGAAGTATATCCATATAATGTTAGAACAATCACTGATATCACTATATATTTGAATAATCACACCTTCCAGATCTAATCATAGCGTAAAATTGATATTTATTTAATTTAATCTTGTATTCTGTTATAAAAATTTATATTGTTCCGTCGTTTTGTTTTGCATAAATTTTAAAATTCAATTTAAAATGATTTTATATTATTTTTTCTATTCAAAACGAGATTCCAATTCAACAGCACATTACAGACCATATCACATCAATGACTGAGAGGATACCTCACCGCAGACTGCCTGCGGTGGACTGAACAAGTGCGTAGCGGAGCGAGCGTCCTGTATCCCGCTTCATCCTACGCTCACTACGCTGATCCTATTCTCAACCCTATGACTTTTTACATACAAACACATTCAAATGGAAGGGTTCAGAAGGGGTAAGATGTTTTTTAGTCCGAGATATATACCGAAACGTGTGGGGACGAGAGCGATGCGATACATCTTTTCTCTCTTGCGCACACGATAAAGAGCTCCCTACATTTCTCCATTATATTGGAATAACACGTACTAAGAGTCTGCTAATTATTATGATTGATTTCAGAAATAAATATTACATCTTAAGCAAAAAAAAATTTACTCGGATACCACAAAAATATCAAGTTATAATAGTATATAAAGAAAAATATGCAATATCGTTGTCTCTGTTTGGTTTATAATGTGATAAAAAATGAAAGGGGTTAAAATGTTCCCCTATTATCAACAACCCTTTTTATGCAAAAAAATCACCCCTTTCTATATGCATTTTTTATGCACACTTCAGTAAAGGGGTTGATTTGGTACATCTATAATAAACACCTGTACAAAATGATAAATCTACAATAAACAGACAATTTATTCCTAATACTAAAAGTAATAAAATGCAGTTTTTAACATCATAGTAATTAATATATGCTCTTTTTTTAAAATATATACATAAAAAAATAGATTTTATTTTTATTTATAATAATCATAATATGAATACAGATTCAATGAAAAAATTTCAGAAGTATTTATTTGCTTATCTCAAATAAAATATAAAAAAAATAATGATATTTTTCATACATATACAATTAAATATGTTGAATTATTAGGAAATAACTCATACACTCCTATTAAACACAAATATCATTTTAGGATATAGCAGATTTTAATATTAGCTAACAAATTTTTCATTTCCCTTTTAAAACTTTGATTCTGAAAATATATTTTTTTTGTTAGATTCATTTAAATTGAGCTATTATAATTTATTTAACCATGTAATCATTATATTACTCTTACAATTAAGAATTCATTGGGTATTTATGTTTGACGGAGCATCGTAACGCTTGTAATAGACATGGTCGCGAAATTTTTTAGGGCCAAACCTTTATCGAACATTAATTCGCCTGTCAGTGATGTGCCGAATTATAAATTAGTATCCTAATTCGACATATCACTGACATAAGATGACGCTGTATCATTTCGGAAATTGTTTAGCCTTAGTGTACGTTCCATATTGGATGGCGTACAAATATTCAGGCCTGTAAGTAGAATACACAACGTTTGAGGTTATGTCCGTTTGCGGTACCATCCATGACAGAAAACTGTCTTCATAATTAAATTAATATTCAATCATAAATTTCATTAATGTATTACTAGCTAATCCAATTAAATATATTGATTACACGTCTATGAAGAAATTAAATATTTCACTAATTAACACTATAATGTAAATTTTCGTTTTAAGATCGGAATATGGCGCTTTCTGGAAATGCATATCCGCCGGCGGAATCTACGTCTTCACTCAACTATGTAAAATGCTCGTATTGGCCACATTCTTCCCGGATACGGATGGAGAGAACGTTAGCAGTGGAGTGGATTTCTTAGGCGTAATTATATTATAAAATAATTTGGCGTTAGTATCTATATATTTAAATAACGATATAAATAAAATTGCAGGAATTTTTAAAATCAACCGTCGATGTTGCGGACCTCGTCGGAATGTACATTGTGCTCGCTAGAATACCCGGAAAGGGCCATTCGAAAGTGTTAACTGGAGGGATCGGTTGGGCGAGTGCTGAGGTATGAATTTGGCTTCATTTTCAATGTCATACCTATTGTATATTAATTATTTTCATTTGTAGGTGATCCTGACACGAGCGCTTTTATTATGGTTTGGTGCGAGAGGTGCCGAATTTGATTGGAAATACATCCAGAAATGTCTAGAATCGAATATTTTGCTCATACAACACATAACTACAGTGACTCTCGTATGGTTGTGGGGCAGACATGATCTCAATAAGAAGCTCGTTCCCGTTGTCATCGCCATACTTGTGTTTACACCGTACAAGGCGTTAATTTTGGAAACATTGATATCAATTTTCGCCACGGGACCATGGGTTGGGCTTTTCATAAAAGCCATCGTTACATTTGTGTTGGGCGGGGTCACGCTATCCGTGTACGCGGGCTTGGCTCAAGCCATCGGTATATTTTAAATTATTATTTTAATATATTTATTGTTATTTTGTATTTACGTTTGAATGATATTTAATAATATACACCAAAATATTGTACTGAAAAATAAAGACATTTTTTATAAGACGTAGAAAGAGAAAAAAACCGTTCAATATTTCCACCGAAGGAGAATTGTCTGTTGGATATGATTACATAATCATATGGTAATGAAATCACTATGAATTTACTTTTAGGTTATGGTTTATTTAAATATTCAATTATTGCGGGCGCAATTTTCGAAACATATTTACATAAATATGTATATAAAATGTATGCGTATGTTTATTTATCATATCTAAAGTACATATTTATCCTTAATGCCTTCATAACCTAGAATGTTGAATAATGATAAATGCTGGAAGACACTAATAATTACAATGAAGCCTCGATCCATCGTTTTTCAAGAGACTCGATAAATGCACGTTGTCGTAGTTTTGTCTTGATCGACAAGAAATCGTTCACAATTTAAATATTCTCTAATTCGAAGTAAAATGTTGAAAATTTCAATATATTTAAACATTTTAACCGAATTTATAAAATGTCAAGAAATTTGGAACGGAAATATAAAGGGTAGCGGACGAAAATTAGATCTTTTGAAATAAAAAGTCAACTTATCGTTATATATTCTCCCTCGATAGCTATAACTTTCATCTTTCTAGTAATTTTAATATGCCATTTGGATAATAAATCTTTTGATTTGGATGGAAAATAGACATCGAGACTCTTGTTGATATTCTTAACAATTTTGTCGGATAAAAAGTGCTGCATATTAAATAAATGATTATCAAATGAAACTTACCTACCCGCCAGTAGTGCGTTCAGTGAATCAGTAGATATAAGGTATTATAAGCAGTAAGCGGACATCAAAACATGCAGCTTGCTAATGGTGTTTTTTTTCAAGAAATGTAGAACAAAAACTATAGATCGGGATTGATAGTTCACTACAAGCGGTAGCAATGTGTGGATGCATGCTCTAGAAAGCTTAGGTTCTCCCCATTGGGCACTGTCATTCGCTTCTTTACACTGGGACGTAAAGGATAAAAGTGTAGACCACATACCAAAACAGAAGCATTACGGTAGACCGTATACTAAAGTGACACAAAACATTCCCTATTTAGGATAAGATATGAGCAAAGGAAATTACACTATTTTTTGATATACAAAAAAAATCTGTATAACATATATAATAATGTTGTCTATGATATTTTTTTGGTTCCGGAAAAATGTGGTGGTTTTTCCGTGAATGATTCAAGCTGCAATAATTTTTTACTAATTTTAAACATATCAATAAACAATGTAGATGTTTTGAAAATTTAAATTCTGATATTTGAGGAGTGCAACATCAGACTCCCCATTTTTTAATAATTTGTATTGTGAGATGTGTTTGATTACTACCATTCCTCAATCTGTTGATGACTGTATCCATTTTTTTTTTATTTACTTTATATGCACATCGAAAACAATAGTAATTAGCTGCGTAAATCGAGCTGGTGTTGATAAACGAATCCGATCAATTAACCAATCAACTGAGTTACTTGCCTGGACTTGCTGATCAACATTATACAACGAAAAATATAAACATTTACCGAATTGCGACGAGTTTAGTTGAGTGATGTGGTTCGTAATAATAGAATTTACATTGTAATGAGTAGAGGAACTAATTACCCAACATTTGCCTGAGAGCAACTAGTCGGAAACATGGCCTGGGATAATTATACTATTACACCATCTCCAACTGCAGAGATCCTAATCCGATCGATGTAATAACATCTAATGATTATATGAGAGGTTTTCCTTTTGGGTATCACAGATCCAAAATATGTATTTTTTTATATAAAGGTTTATTTCTCTCGGTCACACTTGGCCCTCACTGTTGTGTCCTGATGAATGAGAAGCGGTTTATCATTTAAGTTGTGTAACTCCAATTAGGATATGCATACTTTTTCATTTTAGCAAAGAAATAATTTATGCATATTCAGTGAGATCCCGTTTTAACGTTTTTGAAAGGACTGATAAATAAAACATAATTAGAGGGAAAATAGATTCGAGGTTAGAAACGGGGTACTAAAATAAAACGGGATTGCAAAAATTCAACGCAAATAGCCAGAAAATGTGAATTCCGGGCACGTAGAAAAGGGTTTCACTACATGAAAATCTAAAATATAATTACCCTCATTGTTCGTAACTATTTCTCATGTCTGTGGTAATTTTTCAATTCGTTTCTTGGAAAAAATCTAGGTTGATTAGAGGTGATTTTTTTATGAAGTCTAGAAGTATAGTTTTTATATATTACGAGAAGTTATATATTGAATAAATTTGGGACGTTTAACTATGAGTATTTGATTCAATCTTCCTAATCGTTCGAAATAAACGTCTGCTGTAATTATTTCTCTGGGTTTTAAAAACCCAAAATAAATGATAATGCAAATATCTCACCTAACGGTAATTTTAGGTTATCACAATTTGTCCATATCTCGTGTCTAAAGACTAGACAAGTTTAATAAGAAAAAATACCACAAAAATGTGCACTTTGAAATGTCTGGACTGGGAAGGAAAACCCTAAAATGAAGGTCGATAATAGACTTAGTTTTGATACCTTTACTCTCTCTTACTTCTTATTAAGAGAACCTCTACTTTGGAAAGGTCTTTGGCACGATGAAAGGATTGTTACTATGCAAC
This sequence comes from Philopotamus ludificatus, assembly GCA_022495035.1. Classification (NCBI taxonomy): domain Eukaryota; kingdom Metazoa; phylum Arthropoda; class Insecta; order Trichoptera; family Philopotamidae; genus Philopotamus; species Philopotamus ludificatus. Next base: position 63,677 of record JAGXCT010035469.1, on the reverse strand, counting down.
AAGGTTAATGCTAGCTGTGACTCATCACGCCGGAACCCATAGAGAAGAGGAAAGTGAATACCGAAACAAACCCCCTCCCACTTGCCTGGACACAGTAAGGACAGTAAAATCCGATCCGAGATGAAATTGTGTGAACGGAATAAACCAAACAATGCATACATTAATTTGTATATTAATTTAAAATAATATTTACATTTTATAACACGTTAAAAACACATATACATATAAACAAGTATAAATGTAACATTATTTATTCAATCGAAATTTTTCCGACGTTGTCATTTTACGATTACAGTCCATCAAATGGTATAACAATAAATATTTTTTGAACAACAAAATTAATATTTTAATGACGAGCATGATACAAAAAAAATGATCATAAGGTGATGATTACCTCTGATGAATAAATCACCAGTTTAGAAGTTAATAAAAAAAATTATCATACGTAGAGATTCGATTGTTTCATACAATGTTTAAGAAAAAAAGAAAAATTTAACAAAAGCTACAAAAAATCAATATGAAAACTCTGTCTGTTCTACTCGTATACTTCGACTTCCTCATTATACGTCGGGAAGAAAAAAATTAACGGATTCCTATTTCTAATAACAGTCTGAAAAATCAATAGAATAGATTAGATTATTAATATAAAATGATTGTATGAATTAATAATACCTCACGGAGTCCATCTAGCTTTGGTTCGGTTTCGTTCGAAGGCACCCATATTTTTACATCTTTGTCTAAGCCGCTTGTGGCGAGGATGGGAAATCGCGGATGGCACTCTAAACAATTCACCTGAAAACATTAATGAAACTCTCGGTAAATTACAATTAGTTATATGAAAAATTTGACAGTATTTACCACTCCGGCTTCATCGCCCATCATCCATTGTACGATAGATTCTGTTTTTTTATCCCAAATAAAAATATTTCCGCAATCCGATCCGGAAACGATGAACTCGCTCTGCGGACCGAAATACGATACGTTTTTAAACGTCGCACTATTCCGATGTCCACTATACGAATGGGAATATCCATATCCATAACTAGTATTACTGAAAAATAAATAAATATATATTAATATGGTAACATTTAAGAATAATCTGTGATTTAATTATATACTTCGATGGATTCGTATCGAAAAGATAAATGTCTTCTTCGTTGTACGAGGCTAATATCTCGGACCCGTTGTGATTATACACGGCGCATGTAACGTACACTCTTTTACTCGAGGATTTTCTTTTATTAGTCTTGTTCTCCTATAACGATGAAATTTTACGATAAATAATACGCAATAAAACGTAATAAATGACGATAATTACTCACGAAGAGACCGAAAATTTTAACAGGCTTCGCAACGGCTCCTGCCTTACGCCTATCGTACACAAATATGTGCCGATCTTTCCCGGCTAAGCACATCTCGTTTATATCTAAAGGATGACCCGATATACTAAACAACGCTATTTTCGCATCGTTCACTTTCACTGTGAACAACCTGAAACGGACAATACAATCAGTTAAATGTTTTCGGATGTTCGAATACGCATTGCTCGGACGAGACCCACTCATTTGCTTTCTCCTGTCTCACATCGGATAGTATCACTTGCGCGTCCTCACCTGCCGATACGACTATGTGTGGCTCCGCGGGATGCGTATACAGTTTGAGAACGGAGCGAGAGTGTTCGGCTAATTTTTTATTAATGGCCGGCCCTCCGCTCGCAAGAATTTGCGTCAGAAGCACCTGGAAATTGCAACGTAATTAGATTGGTCGAGTTTGATTCGTATTCCATTTGATAATTATCACCTGCCCGTCTCGTGCACACGATACTATATTGAGTTGACTAGCGGCGTTGAGGTAGAGGAATTTACTTTGTAAAATGTTTGACTTGTGGTCCGTTTGGACGACGTGCCGATATACGTTCGTCGTCCATTCCCATATGATGAGATTCAAATCGTCGGATCCAGACGCGAGAAGATTACCTAAAACCATAATAATAAATAATACATATTTAGACATCGTGAAATGACAATATATTTAATCCTTTAAATCGCCGTCACACCGGCGTGACAATTGCTTATACACCGCACACGCCAGCATCAAATGCTGGAAGCTTTGTGTAAAAGTTCCGTAAATAAAATCGAGATTTGGCTATATAACGTGGGAGCCTCTCAGGATTCGATATGGATATTATGGTGAACGCAACGAGACACAAATTCAAAGTGACATCATCTTTATTGATCACAAATACAGTGGATGAATCGGCCCAGCCCACCCGAACCTGGGGAGCTCCGTTGGGTAAGCAACACTCCTCTTTGCCTTGATCCATGACATCCCAATTAGGTCATTCTACTAAATACAAATGCATAAGATAGCAAACCCTTGGGCTGGATCCTTCTAGAAACATATTCGGGTGAATGTTTCCATAAAAGAGAATGTAATGTCACCAACACTTTCAAACTACGTTACAGCTATATTTTTGCTTTGTAAATTTATTCACGTACGGGACACAATTTTTTTGCGGTTAAAGGGTTTTCACAAAATATTTATTGCTGATTTACATTCAACAGAAATGCCTTTCTAATCCTTTCAAATTATTATCAACCGTTAATTTACCTCATTATCAAGCTTAAGAGAATTTCTTTACCGTGAATGGTAGATTAATATGTTCTCGCTCCTTCTAGAAAGTGAATCGTCAAGACCGATTTTCTAACTCGCAATTTTATTCAGCCTATTGCATGACACAATCGGCGGATACTACCGTCAAAAAAACTCTCTACTGACTTTATTAAGTTCCTTGAAACCGTAATAATTAAATCACCGTTACAGAATTACTTAGGCGATCGTCGATCCTCTACCCGCACAAGACGCTTCACCAGGTTAAGATTTTTTAATATTTATTCGGAAAGTTTTCAAAAGAAAATTCATCACATTCTCAATATTTTTTGTTTATTGAGAACTGCCTTTATTTTGTTATGCAGATTGATTGATTACAAATATGAATCGATTAGATCTTAATAAATATTCGCAGTAAAGAAAAGATTTTTAGATTTTTCTTTGAGTAAAAACAGTTGTTTGATTGGCTCTCGTCATTAAAAAAATCGTTAATAATTAAAAAAAAAAGGGTAAAATTTAATAATAGGGGATGAGTTTTATTGTGTTGAAGTGTTGAATGAACACGTTCCTATTCAAATAACTTTTACACAAAGCCTTCAGCACGTGTGGCTAGCGTATGCAACGAATTGACAGTTGTCACACAGGTGTGACCACAGAGGTTAAATGATTCATATGAAAATGAAAGCTCGAGTTAATTATGTGGAAAACATAACATCCGTAAAGTGATAACCTTAATTGGAATCTATCTTCCTAGACTATTTAACTATAATTTTTTTATATTGTTCCTTTGTACTCAGGATGGAGCTGTCAGACTGGTTGGACACAGTTCCATTCATTGCCATCCACCCACACCGCATATACCAGCTTGGGGCCGGTTCAATCGGTGCAAACACGTGATTTTAAAAATAAAATTAAAATTTCTTAAGAAAATGGAGAAGGGAAAGGGAAAGTAGCCTTGCAAAACTCTCCGAAAGTCGCTAAGCGATAAAATACCCAGTAGCAAATTGTATTGCTGACCAGGTCCACATGTCCAATTGGCCCCTCCACATGTAGTGGAAATGCCGTATCGGACAGCGTGGAGTAGGTTGCAACGCATGAAGTCCAGGCAAGGATAGGACTATAGAACGAGACTGTAATCCTGACAGAATATTTATATTATTCACGTGAAACTTTCGCAATTTGATATAAAATATCTGCTCATCTTTAGATAACGAATGCATATTAATAGGATTTAACTGTTGTCACTCCGGGGTGACAACTGTCAATTCACCACACATGTCAGTGACACGTGATGGAAGCTCCGTGTAAAAATTATTTGAACATAAATAATATCTATTCAATTCATAGAAACATCTAGAACCCTTAGGTTTCGATAGTAAATTTGAGTTTTAGCTACATTATTCATTTGAAAATTTATTCACATATAGGATATAAATATATCAATTTCTTTAGCGGTTAAAGGATTAGTAAGCTGTTTTAGAATAAGAATAAACTACTGTAAAATTCAAATAGCTTTAAAAATACTTCTACAATATTGCAAATTCAAAAAAAACAAGTGCAAAATAAAATAATAAAAGTAAATCAACATCCAAATATTTTCATGTGATTACATGACGTTTGTCTAATGATTTTGAAAGTGAAAAATTTCTGCAACTCGTTCATGATAGTTTTTTAGTATATTTTAATTTAATTAATTGATTAAAGTCGTACTTTCACAAAAAAAAATAACAAACGTAATAAAATAATTCTTTTCGTCTAATCCATGTATATAATCAAATATAACAGTCAACGAGATCTCATTTAACATCGGGTAAATTTCGTTTGATATCTTTTTTTTGCCAATTTGTTTAATATATAATAAAAATCTCTGATATTTGCTAATTGGTTATTTAAATACGAATAATTAATTAAATATGGGTATTTTATATTTAGAGATGGCTTTTGTAAATATAAAAATAAAAAGGATGCAACTAATATCGTAAAATAAATAAGTCCGAAAAAATTCTAAATAATCATTTTGATTAACTTTTTTTTTTCAAATTTAAATAAAAATAAATGGCTGTAAGGACCGGAATTTCATTTCATATTGGAAGTTTTTGAGCCAAAATTTCGAATCAATGGGGAATTTTAACCTATTGGGAGTTTGAGTTAGCGGAGTTTTACTGTATTTAGTTCGGATTTTTTTTAAAAATGAAAACTTTGTTAGTAGTTAGTAGCATTTTTATTTATTATCACAAGTATTTTACTACGTATTACATTAAATGTAATTATTGAAAAATACGTTGAAAATAGCTTGGATTTAGCACAAAGGTTTAAACTTCAAAAAATTACGGCTATTTTGAGTATAAAATTAATCGTTAATTATATATTAATAAACCCTCCGTCCATTAGTATTATTTTTTAGCTTGTATGAATCTCAATGTAGAGGTTAAAAGAACTGCATTGAACGAATACTATTACAAGTTAAAAAAAATACTTTAATGATTAGATATTTTTATTATTTTCAAATGATTGCAAATTATGCAAATTTTCCATATTTCACAAATGAACTTATTACAATCTTATACAATTTGAGCCAAATTTTTATGATATTTAAACACAAACTGTCAATATCTATGAGAACTTTACCTTCAGGATGAAAATTCAGAGAATTAACGCACCCCTTGTGTTTGTTGAGCTTATACATAAGTTCTAAGCGTTCAACGGCGTGCAAGGATCCGTAAAATTTTTGCTCAAATATAATATCACTTTTGCCGTTTCTGCCCGGTCGTAGCAGCATACCAGTCTCGCGATTAAGCAACTCTGCAAAAATAATATTTATTTTATATACGAATGGCAACGTATATTTATTCAAATGCATATCTGATAATGTAACCTCTTATGATGTTATAAGAATGTTTGGGTTTTCTTTTTAATAATACTGCTGGCGGTTCTTCCTCTTGATTGCTGTCGTCGTCGTCATCGTTTGCAGACCCGGTATAATTTATAAAATCCGAGTCCATGCTCGAATCGCTCTGATCATAATCGGCCAGATCAAAATCATCATATTCAACTTTGATTTCCACAACGCTGCTGTAAAATATCAATAATAGTATACAAATTAATATTTAAATATTTTAATTCAATCGTATACCTGTCTCCGGATTCGTTGTCCAATTCCATTCTCGTGTCGTCATCACTGTCCGAGTCCGTCACCAAATCGGAATATACTGGCCTTGAACGATAGTTGGTAACGGCTCTGCGCTGTCTCGTCGAACTAGCACTTTGACTATTGTTATCGACACTTGTGGAAGGTGTAGCCGAAGCCTGATCGCCGACTCGACTAGAGGATGGCATAGAAATGTCGCCGTCGACTTCGATCTCACCGTCCATCTCATCGTCACTCGACGCTTCCGCCGCTTCGGGGGCGTCGGCGTCGTCTGAAAATGATTTGACATGAAAATAACCAAATGGCGCGCGAGAAACGTGACAGTTGGGGGGCGGAGCTCACGCTGGGACTGCGACGAGGAGGGGCGCGCGGGGTCCATGGCGCCCTCGGAGCCGACGCACACTTCTATTTATTTTTTTCACAGACCTCAGCTGTTAAAAGTTCGCGAACGCGCTATCTTTGACTCTTGTGTGCTCGCAAACCTCACATCGCGACGTTTGCAAAATAACAACTGCAATCAATTCAAATAAAATTACTCTTTCTCTGTTTTAAGATCTACTGCGTTTAAAATATATTAATTAATAATTGCATGTATTTTTATAATCGTCAGTGTTTAATTTTACGATACAAAAATTCCCCCTTTTAAAAACTATAAATTATATATGCGTAATATAATTATTATTTTTTTAAATAAAGACTAAATTTGTTTAGTGAAATAAACTAGGACTCTTATTCTGGGAATTTTTTCCACCGCTATTTTTAAAAATATTTTTTTGATCATTATTAAGAAAGATTTTTTTAACAGAATTATTATTTTGATAGATGCAGTTATAAGATATTTACAGCCTCCATCTGAACTTGTTCTAGAACGACTAATTCTAATGTTATCATCAGTGGCACGTCTACTGTGTCCGGCTCCGTCCCTCACAATAAAAAAAATATTTTATGAAAAGAATTAGGAAATTTGTTTGATTTAAAAAAGTTTAATGAATTAATAGTTAATATTTTCCCATTTTCCCCCTTCCAACGCCTGTGTGCACCGCACAATCCGGCCATATGGACGCCGTGCCCGTGGTTATCACTCAAAGTGTATAGATTTGTAACTTCGTCTCGCTTTTAGATTTTAATGTTTTTACAGAATTACACCATCAAGTCTTTCAATTGGCTAATTTGTATATCTAGGTACAGAGATGCAAAAGGTATGGACACGAAATGGGAGCCCTCGCGTTACGTGTGAGATACAGGTTTCCTTGGCCTCAACTACCATTCGAGAGTCCGGTAAGGCCCATACGCTCAGCGAGCGAGTTTCTCGTGGCTGTCAAATGATGATGATGATGATATAAATAATGTGGGTTTTGTAAAAAAAAACATTTATTGGTGGTAATACATTTTGTTTACACAATAAAGCGAGTTAATAAGCTATTGTAAATGTAAATCAGGACAATTTATATTTTGTATAGAACATAAGACATTTTTCATAATTGTAGGACCCGTCGAAACTTCTTGATTTGTGCAGATCCATAAATAAAACAAAAAATATTCATCAATTTATTATTAATTATTTATTAAAATAAATGATATCAATTACTCGGTTAAACATGAGGTATCCGAGTGGATTCCATTTTTGTATATGTGACTATATCGTTTGCAAGTATTTTATTACATTTAACATACAAACTATGCCTTCATTTTATGAATACAGATTAATATTAAACATATTTTAATTTAACTCACACTTATATTAATACATATATATTTGTATGTATATACTTGACGATGGATGAATGGCATTACAGTAAATTCCAAAGCGCCACTCACCAAAATAATGATTTAAAAAATGCGAAGGTGGTGGATTGTATAACTTACAATCACCCCCTGGCCAGTGTCATAAAGAATTCCTAGAATTCATAGATTTTGCCGGAAGGTAAACCTATCCGAATACAAAATTAGCTCAGTCCTTGTTAACACACATTATCAAAACAGATTGTTGTTACTTACAAGCCATGACACTGGTTATTTATTTATACTTAATTATAAATGAAAAAGCTAAATTAATTAGGAAAAGACTAAATATGAAAATATATTCCACTACTTTATTAGAATATTTTTTCTGATACACATGTATTTTTTAAGAATATATCCTTAGCGTAATTTATGACTTTAAAAAGTCGTCTAAATTAGATACATATTTTTATATCCTCATCTCAAATATAATAGTACAGATCAGATTGGAATACTAGCATAAAAAAATATACAAAAATTTAAGAATTATCTAAATCAGGTAAGCTCTCTTAGCATATTTGCATATATGTTGGTGGGTTATGAAATGGAAGTTTCTCTCTACGTTAAGGTTTCAATGCCGACAATGATGATAAATTATTTTTAAATATTAGGGGTACCGGAAAAAAAACAATTATTTTACATAGATATGTTTCAGTTGTAGAATAAGGATAGAATAAAGTAAGTTTTTTTTTGTACTTTTCTCCAGGCCTACATCGGACATTGTCATTCTCATTGTCACGCTCATTGCTCACGATAGACATTGCATGCTGCTCTTTTGCATATTTTATTAAAAGTTAAAAAAAACTTCTTTCCGGTACCCTTATTATATTATTAGAATTTCATTTTTTTCATAAAATTCCTGACTATAATAACTAAGATAGCTGACAACAATTTCTAAATTTACGCGTAATATAAGGGGGACCGAAAGCTAATCAAAATTTTTTCGATGAGCTCATTCACAGTTAGTTTGTGTCGAGACACGGTCCCGCAAACACGTAAGTTTTGTTATTACGTTAAAGCTATGTTTGTAAATTTTATTTTTTGGTTAAAAATTTTTTTTCTACCAAGGGGGAAAGATGTTAAGGCCAACAATAGAAGAAGTACACGTAAAAATTAGCGATACTTACGAGTTATTCTGAAACTAAACAAGTGTCATCGATGGTTTAAAAAGTTTAAAAATGGAAATAGGAATCTCAAAGATGTCGCACGAAAAGGATGACCCCAAAATTAGATGATGATATCCTGAAGGCGATGGTGGATTCAGATCCTCGTCAAACAATTGAGGAATTATTATTAAAGATTGGCTGTCTATGGTTTACAGTTCAGGGTCATCTTCGTCGCATTGTACAGGCAAGGAATTTAGGTTCCTCATGAATTAACGGAGACGGTGTGCCATCTGCGTGTTTCTTTTGTCTCAGTATGAAACCGATGCGTTTTTGCAGCGAATTCTAACTGGAGATGAAAAGTCCGTGCTATACAATAATCCTATACGAAAAAAACAATGACTTTCTTCCGGAGATCTGTTCCGACCCCTCGACCATTACTAACAATAAAGAACGTCCTTATTTGTGTGTGGTGGGATTTTTCTGGTAATAACTATGAATTGCTTGAACCTGGTCAGACCGTTACAGCGACAGTGTATTGTGAACAACTCGAGCGAATGAAAAAAAAACGATCTGTTTTGGTCAATAACAAAAAAAGGATCCTTCAATACGATAACGCGAGGCCTCGCGCTGCTAAAATAAGATGGGATAAATAAGGGAGATGGATTGGAACTTTTAACTCGTCCAACCTATTCACCGTATCTCGAATAATCAAATAATTTCAAACTTTTATAAAAAGAGAGTTAGAAAGTGTTTTAATAAATATTTTTCGCTGTCAAAATTTATTTTATTACTTTTCGGTCCCCCTAATAACTTATATAACTAATCTATTCATAGTCTGTATGGAAATTAAATTATTTCCTTTTAATAAAATATTATTTTTAATTTTACATTAAAAATAATTAGTTTATTCAATAAATAATATTATATACCAGAGATAATATTATTAGATATGAGATAGATCAGGGTTCCACTGTAATTTTTTTCATACTTTCGTTGCTGTATGAAAATGTATGAAAATTATGTAAAATTTGTCATGTCGTCTTTGCCGGAAATAACGGATTTTTAATATAATATTAATTATTCGAGCTGACGTGCATATTCCCAAATAAATATTGATGCAGTTACATGCACATTCAACGAGCGAATAACACCGTACTGCGGAATTTCAACGCAATAGTCCATCATATGCAGCAGATCTGGTGGTACGCCTTCTTTTTCATTTCTACAACAATATATTATCGTATAAGCAGAGGATTATTAAAAATTATGTAATAAACGAAACTTTAATTACCCTAATAAAAGCAAAATCTTTTTTGGAAATTTGAATTCGCTTAATAAAATACTCGACGAAGTCTGTTCGGCTCCGACGATCTTATACCCCTTTTCTTTCATTGCGATTAAATAATTTTTTAAATCCTGTCCGGGTCGTATTTCTGCAATGTCTATCCATTTCTCGGACGAAACACTATAAAAAAAATTATGTGTAAAATCTAAAAATATTAATAAAGTTTGATAATTTACCTTAAGTTTTGAAATTGTTTATCTTGAAGATGTCTTAAGCTTCCGATGACGTATTGTTTTACGCCGAATACTTCACACGTTCGAGATAATCCACCCAAATTCGGAATCCTGTCTATTAACGAAGCAACGACTACCATTTCATTTTGATTATTGGGCTAAAAGAATTATCTAATTAATAATAAATAGCCTAAATATAATTAAGTATTGAGTCGATGCAAAAGTTTTAATGATTTTTTTTTATTAATTTAATATTGAATAGTAGTCGCACATTGTCTTGATGAAACAATATCAATTGTTCTATATTTTACAGAACAACGTTTAATTTTGCTAATTTTTGACAATATTGTTCCGCTGTAATCATTTGATTAAGTTCTAAGAGTTCGAAATACACAATACCCTTGCAATCCCACCAAACACAAAACATTACTTTTTTATGTATTTCGTTCTTCAAAGTTGTTAGTGGGGCTTTTCCGGGGTTTTTCTGTGTTACGTCACCAATCGATGAAAAAAATGGTCATGCTCTCGTCTAAACCCGGACAATTTTCGATACTTACGAATCCCAGGATTAGTAGTATTTTTTTAACAATCACAATCCGTAGTAAGGTTTTTCATGTATTGCATATCTCGCTATTTCTGAATTCCTTTATAAAAAGATTCCAGCTCAATCCAATCAATACACCGAAGAGACAGAAGAAAATTATCAATTCACCAATAGCTACGAAGAAGGCGAATTTATCATAGTTAATTTTGAATCAGAAAATATTGTCTTATCGGAAGATCACTCGGAAGATGGAGTCAGAAAATTTGTGGTGACTTTTAGAAGATCACCCACAAAAATTGAAAATTGCATAAATTATAGAAGTATTGAAACCCTTAAAATTATCTGTTGAAGCACTTTGCCGGCGTGATTCCAGCTTATGCTTAGCTGGCACAATTTTAAAATTCAAGCCATTAATCGACGTGAAATCTGCATTGAGCAAAGATATCTTAATTTCTTTAATAAAACATATAGAAAACGAAGTCGAATTGGTTTAACCGATATATTTAAATATCTATTAAATCCTAAACCATTTGATGATAATAAAAATGACATAATGTATTCAATAACAACTTGTAAAATAATAAGGGAGATAATTAAAAAAATAATCAAAAGATTAGCCGAAAAGATATCCTATACATATATGAGCCTCATTCGGAAACTCAACTCATACGGAAACCTTAGCAATTGAACAAATTACAATGAAAGAACACTTACACGACACAATAACAAAAGGTTTGATGACATGTGAACCGAAATTTCAAAATGATATTAGCCTATTTATCAGTAAACGTCAAATCTTTTGCATCGACCCAATATTTTAAAATTAGTACAAACCATTTTCTTTTCTAATCCCATATCAATTAACATATTTTTCCATGGAACAAATTTCTTTTGAATCACACCAGAATTCTCTTCGACAGAACTATCATCGATACTTTGAGAAGTCCTCAATGTCTCTCTAATATTAGACAGATCGAACTCAGTATTTTTATCCACGTACGAATATCCCGATGTAGAATTTTCAGTCTCCAAATATAACTGCATTATTAGTTTATCCAGAAACAGAACGTTCCGATGTTTTATCCATTCGTCGTCCGATATATCGGTCAATCTAGGGATATTATAATAAATGTCGCACACATTCAGATTGCAGATGATGTCAAACTTGTTGACGTAAAAATCGGACTGGATTCTTTTTAAATTTTTCTCGTCGGAACTCAGTTTGAAGTTTGTATCGATAGTTGCGTACATCATATCGTATTTGCACTTTGATTTAGATATTTTCATTAATCTATACAATAGTGTAAACAGATATTGAGCATACAGACGTATGTTAAATAATTGTCCCATTGTAAACGGAAGATACGTGTCCATGACGAAATTAAAATTTTCGAGCGTAATATCAATATTTTCTGTTTTTCCGTCGAAATTGTGTAATATGTCGATTTGATCGATTATTTTATTTTGACAAACGATTAATTGATGTTTCACTACGTGATAAATTATCATGAAGAAAGAGACTTGATTCAGTTGATTCAATTCAAATTCATCGACAGACTCCTTCAGAGGTTTATCCTAAAACAAAAAATAAATTCGGTGAATATAATGTCAAATTGTAATCAATTGTCGATGATTAATAAAATAATTTACGGTATAAATCAGCTGTAACGCTATGTACCATTCCAGAATCATTCGGATGCTAGCATGATGCGGCTGCTTCATCAGTATTTGTCTACTCCAGTCGATATTTTTTCGAGTTTTGGAGATATTAGGATTAATCTTATAGATCAGGAGCAGAGTTTGAAACGCTTTTAATAAAATCCTGTGATTTAGCGAATTTGCATGGTATCGATGTTTTTCTTTGCACATGGATTCGATTTGGTCTTGAAGATGTTTCATTATGTCCGCATGAAAGTTTTCTTTTTGGTGTATCAGTATGTCTAACGTAAATATTTTAATGTGTTCGTATGGATTTGAAACACTGAAAAATTATGATGAATAACATATGAGATTTGCAATAAAAATATTGATTTAAATATACGGTCAAGTCTCTTTTTAACGCGGTTGTGAAGATACAATATCAAAATGATGTTAAAGAATTACTTGGGGATAGATAAATGATGATTATTATTAGTACACTCATCAAAAACCATGATTTTGTATGAACTTCATGACATTTTTTGAGCGGTTTTCATTAAACGCTACTACCGTATAAGTCAAGGAATGGATATATCATTGGTTTAAAAATTAAGCAGATGCATATAGCATTTAAGAAATTAACCAAAAACCGGGAAAAAAAATATTTTTGTCGAAACGATAACCGGAGCTGAACCGAAATGAACGAAAATTGAAACTGAATCGATATTTTTTTTTAATTGAATTGTAACGAAAACCGAAATAAAAAATAACAGTTTGAAGCCTTGGACTCTTTGCTCCTGGAGCTTTGCAATAAATTATAAAATTATTAAACCCAGAATTTTGAACGAGCTTTTGATGAGTTGATTGTTACTTTTCAATAAAATAAATTAAACCTTGGATTATGAGTAATTCGGTATACGAATATATTATAAGCTATATTTTTTAATAAATTTGAACATGATGAGAGAGGTCTTACCTTACCTTCCGAGAAAAATCATTTCAACATAATATGCTGCTTCCAGATTATTAATACAGCCTGGGATGGAGTTATTACCTAGAAAATTCTCAATTCTGCTTAGAGAAAGCTGTGATATGATTGCATTGAGGGTTTTTTTATGAACAGGAAATGACAGTTGTTAAAACTGTGGGACTGAAGGTGAATGAAGACGATATTTAACAGCCGATAAAGTCGGGAGGGTAAAATCCGATACCAACAGTGGTAGAAGATACACGTCCAATGCCACCAATGGCCAAGAGAGGGAAACTCTTTATAAAAAACTGCATACCAAAACGGCTTAGATCTTTGCGACACAAAAGGGGAGCTCTCGTGTCATGTGTGAGTCTCAGGTTCCTTTGGCCTCAAGTCTGGTAAAGCCCATACGCTCAGCGAGTGAGTGTTTCGTGGCGGATAAATGCTGATGCAAACAGCAAACTGTTGTGAAGTAGATCTTATCAGAAGAGGACTTCAAATGATATTTCTAAAATGTGGAAAACAGACCAAAATTTTGGAAAAAGCACCTCACAAATTAAATTGTAGTAATGCACACGATGAATCTGTTTAACACTTTCGGGGACACAAACTTCTTGGCATGTACCACTGTAGACGCAGAGCTGTCCGGCGTAAAATACGTCAACTGATGTCATGGTTCCTATAAATTTCTTGTGATATGTTGTATATTTATTGATAGCTGTGTTTTATTAGCTGATTTTTAAAATAAACACCATCACTTAACTCGGTCTAGTTTACATGTAGCGACAAGTTAAAGTTTTAAAGAATCTCGAGCATGTACGACATGCGGCCGCACCCTGACACGATTTGTATGCGCATGTACGTCATGCGCCCCGCACTGAAAGGGTTAAAATATAAGAAAAGGAGTGAAAGGCAATTGACTCTATGTTTCAAATAATTTGAATCAGGAATAGGCTATAGCAGCTCTTCGTACTGCCGAATCGAGGAAGAACTGAAGTAAAAGTCATCATGATCACACTTCTCAGTCATAAAGAGTTATTTTTTGATATGCAACCCATAAAAAGAGACTTGATTATACTCGACTCACTGCTTCTTCAAATGGGTTATTGAAAATATTTGTTTATTTGTTTCAATAAAATCGCATATTCCATGTTCAATTCTGTGAAATAAAAACAAAACAAACGTTATTTTAATTTTATGATATAAAATGAACTCATTCCGCTCGTTATTATTAAAGTTACCTCTGATCCTTCCGCGGTACCGTGCCGAATATCAATGATTTGACGATTATCGGTATGAACGGCATCAGATTCGTGTGTCGCAACTGCTTCCTCATATGATTGATTAGTTGGTAGACTGTGAACGGAGCTGCTTCGCCCAATTCAAATAATCGGTTTCCGTACTCGAGCGATAATTCTTGCATGTTCGGAAACGCCAACAAATGTTCGTCGTACAGCAATTTGATATATTCTTCGATACAGTCTTTGAATTGATGATTCTTTCGCACTTGTAGAATCTCTTTCCACGTTCGATTCAGCATGAAATGAATTTTATCCCAGACGTTTTCTTTGGCCAAATTTTCCAGCAAAATCTTCGATAGTCTAATCGGCCAGAGCAGACATTCGCTACCGCCCTTTTCCAATACGTCCAGGATGTATTCGTACAACGCTGACGTCACACTAGGCGACCATTTGCTTTTATTTAGATAATAATAATATTGTATTTGGCATATTGTATGATTATACGACGAGATTAAGCTACCTTTATCCTCGTCATTTTTACTATCGTCCGTTGATAATTTAAGAAAATACATATTGCTCAACGCGTCGATATATAACGATAGATTATAATTTTTTTCCATTGAGCAATACAAGCTATTTTTATAAATATTCGACGCCATTGCAGATATAATTTTGATTGAAAAATATTTTTGAATTGCACTCGTTTCTTTAAGTTTTATCGCTTCGATAGAAGCGTTAGTTAATGATTGCAGTTCCGATACAAACGATTCTGCTATTGACGATTGATTCAAAAGGCATTCTACGGCATCGGCGCATTGATTCACTAGCTTGTAATCGGACAGCGACGATACATTCTGCAAACGGGATAATAGAAACGACGATATTCCGGAAATATTTTCATTTATCAATTTAATGAAATTTTTCATTAATATGTCTGAATTAGGATCTGAATCATCTAGTATAGATAGAATATTTATGATGATGAAGAAATTCAAATCAAACTCGTTGTTCGAAGCATACGTTCGAGTGTTACTATCTTTTAATCGGTTCACATTAATCGATACAATATGATCGAATAAATCAACGCTCGTAGGT
Organism: Philopotamus ludificatus; assembly: GCA_022495035.1. NCBI lineage: Eukaryota > Metazoa > Arthropoda > Insecta > Trichoptera > Philopotamidae > Philopotamus > Philopotamus ludificatus. Next base: position 48,025 of record JAGXCT010035469.1, on the reverse strand, counting down.
GACGATTCGAGATAGGCAATGATTAATTTTATGATAGGTTTCATGGTGTATGAATCGCATTTCGTAAGCATGGAATTCATATTTAAAATGTCCTCTCGTATTTGTGATTCATCCAAGTGTGATTTAATTTTTGAAACGATATCGTTCCATTGCCTACTGTGTCTAGATAGCGACATGTCGGATTTTTTTTTGAAAATCAGCAAGAGATCGTTCATCGTTTCATTCGATGTTAAGTGAGAAATGCAAAAATTTGCAATACAGCATTGAGTACCGTATTCCAAGAGTATATTATTATAAACGTACGGAGTTTCTTTGATATATCCGGTGATATAATCATCGAGAAACTCTTGATTTTCATGTAAAGTCTCTTTCATTAGCATAAATAAATAACTGATAAAAAACCTTGGTATAGGCGATAGCGTATAATTCTTCATGATCGTGATAAAATGAGAAAAATTTGAATCACGCTTTATAAAATCGCCAAATAGTGTCATGACATGACCTTCTTTAAAGTTAAAGAAATTGTCGTATAAGAATGTTTTATTCAAGACGTTAATCAATTGCTCGTATGGAAACGAATCGGAATATTGATCCGGAAGACTATATTCGAATACCATTCGTAACACTTTCGATAATACTGTGTCGGTATCGTGCATTAAGGCTCGGCGTATTATACAATTACACCAAGACGGATGTAGCGTCATTATCTTTGGTAATAAATTCAGAGCCGCGTCGACCAAATAAAATTGTTTTTCTTCCAACGATTCAATGATAATAAAAAAATTTGTCCATAAACTTTCAAATTCTTCTTTATGCGTATCATCGTATAGAATAAACGGAATATTTTCATTTTCCAGAGTGACTCGAATAATCAAATCGTTCTGTATAATATGATCAATTGCACGCTTAGCTAAATAATTGGAATATTTACGAATTGAAGAATGGTCGTTACAAATTCCCTTTTGAATCAACCTCCAAAAATCTTTATCCTCTATAATGAACGATTCAATTTTGTATCCGTTATACATATTTTTAATTGGAAAATAAAAATCGCTCAATGTACAGAGTGTTAATATATCGTTAAAATATATATTATCAATATTATCTATGACTTTATCCCAAATGATATTCAAAATGTTGTGATCTTCGTAGCAAATGATTACATTCGGAACCGTAGTCGCTATTATTTCTTTGTATAATCTTTCGTCTTTGTGTTGTAGCATTGTGAAAACTTCCGAATTCAAAAATTTATAATCCGGTTTGAATCCATGTTGAATACACAGCGACATCATTGAATCGATGATTTTCAAATACATTATGTTCATGGACACTACCTCTTCGGACATTTGTGGATCATGTGACGAATTGACCGAAGCGAATAGCTGTTGTATTATATGCTCTATGAAGAAGATCATTTTTTCCTTATCCAGTTGTATGGAATATACTAAAATTTTCAATAGCACGCCGAATCGTTGCGAGTCGCTGTTATCCAACTCGACCAACTGTTTCAATATGTAGTTAACCAACGTGTCGTTTTCACAGCCCGTATCCTCTTGTGCAGATATCATATGTTTATATCTTGTAAAAACCAACATTGCTCTTATATCAGAGTCGGATATCTTCGGTTTGGAAATGATTTTATCGACTTTTTCATCGACGACACTTTCATCTAAATCTAAGATATCCATCACGGTGAGAAGATCATCTTCTCCAGCTTTTGAATTATTTGGAATTTTATTTTTATCCATCTTGATATCGATCTTATTAATAATGATTAAATTGAAGATGTACTTAAATAGAAAACCGGGCGCTGGGACCACACGTAAACATTGCCCAAGTGTCAAATTTAAAACGGTATGGCCAGTAAAAAAAATATTTTGTCCTTGGGTCGTAAATTTACAGGTTCGAGTATTTATAAAACCTAATTTTAATAATAAACTAATTAATAATATTGTTTTTACATGATATTTGAACATTAAATACAATTATAGAACGTTTTAGTTTATGAAAGTCATCTGAGGAATGAACGATACATGGTCGTATAAAAAAATGTTTCGATCAATAAGTTAGGTTATTTTGACGTACGTCAATCGCTGGTTGTGATTCTCGTTCATTTCATGTATTAAAATGGCATTCGTTGTAAAAACTTTTAAAGTTTTAAGAAATAATTGGAAAAAATCCACATTTGGATTTGTGGTTCTGACGTATTCGGCGTCAGCTCTCAAAAACAGACATGAGTAAGTCATATGTGTTCGGCAAATTTCAATGCGAAATTGTGATGATATTAATTGCATAATAATTAAGAAAAAATATGTATACAATCGTATTGCAAAAAATATTAAAGGAAATAATTGAATGTATTATGAAATATATATTAGTATTTTTTTTATGTATGTGTGGATTTTACCGAGTTATCATTTCTATAAAGATGATCAAACATCAGGTCCCAACTGTACAGGTTTTACATTAATCACGATATACATTAATTTATTAGACAAATTATACATCTGAACCCCTTGTCAAGGTACGTCTTCTTATAATTTGACAGGTGATCTCTTGCCCGAGTTATCTAGTTATATAGTTGAATATACACTTATAGAATATAAATGAGACCCGTCATAGCTTGATGGTAATTACAATCGAATTATGATTGTCAAGTTAACCTCTACTGAGCGCAGATAGTACTCGAATTGGTGACCTTCCGAAGAATTCTGAGTGACGCTGGTCAACAGAGAGAAGGGGTGTAGGCTGATGACCTTCATTTTACAAAAAATGAATTGTCAAAAGTATAAGCTGGGAAGTGGGAAGCAGCGCTCTTCAGTATAAAAAATCACTGCAGTGCAGAAGGCAACGGGAAACCACTGCACTGTATATTCCCATGAAAATCATGTCCATGGTCCTTCATAAGGGGAATCATGCACATGGTCACGTTCCTCAGAAATGAGGGAAAGTGAATTAATAGTTTATAAAAAAAAAAGTTAAAAACAATAATGATATTTAATCGCTTTACGACTTATAGTACTGAAGAATATTGGAAGATGGTTACTTTCTTGAGATCGGCTGGTTAGGAAAAGCCTGCTTGATATCTTAGCGGCAGCCGGAGATATTCTTGTAGTCAATTTGCGAAGAGAAATTTCTCAGGAGAGAGTTAGTCTTGTCTGGTTCCCGCTGAAGTGTTCGTAGGTAGTTCTAATGCTCTCTCTAAGTTAGAGGAACTCTACTCGTATCCTGAGGACTTCCCTCTTCAGCGTTGGCAGTATAGGATTGGAAATAAACATGTTAATCCTTTGACATTTATTTTCCTGGAGGAGAGGAATTCTTTAAAAGCACCATTCTGAAAATGTTTTTGTGAGCAACAAAAATATAGATCGCTTAAATTTCTATAGACTTAATTTCTAAATAAAAAGCTCGCCCTGCAAAATGCAATTTTATTAAATAACATGTGTTCACAATTAGTGTTTCGCTTACTGATGTATTTTATGCCATTGAAATAGATCTCAATAGGCATAAATATTGAAATTATGTTTAATTAAATTGTGTTTATAATATTCTCAAATTCTCAGACAAAGACTGGTTATTGAATTGTTTATGACTGTTGAGGAATGCCACTTGCAATTTGAGAGAGTAAAATATTTAGCTTGTTTTTTTTGCTAGAAACTATATATTTACTCTGAAATATCATAATAAAAATGAAATGCATAATATGAAGAAATAATCACTGAATGTGTTCAACCTACATATTATCTTGTATATACAAATTGAGAATTATGCAGAGATCTGGAGAGAGTTGGAGAATTTCTCAAATCTCAAATCTCTATTAACGAATAACAGAAATGCTGCTGAGACCACCATAGAGCGCTAAACGCGGAAACATTTCTGTCCTAGAAGAAATGGAATACAAAAACGATGACAGACTCTCGATGATATGTATCAAGCATCTTTCTAGAAAAAACGATAACCTGAAGAAGCTCGTCGCACTTGGTAACCTACGAGGACGCAGTTGAAGGGGAAGAACAACACGGGCTCCATCTTAGTAACAGGGATGCAAGATGCGGAATGCATAGTCATAATCAAGAGTTATCGGGTCAAGAATGGTCACGATCTTCAGAGTCGAGAGTTCCTACTTATGAAGAAGAATGTTAATTTTATCGTTGATTAGCTAATAGCCAAAACATTAAACAATAGCATTCCTAGTAAACTACTGGATTAATCAGGTGCAATCCCTACCTTGACGATCTCTTAGCTAAAGCAATCTTTAACTGATTGCTAACTTCTTCAGGTGCCTTGTCCGTTTTTGGACATAGGTAATCTCCATGTCCTTATTTTCTCCATATAATTTTCTGTTTTTGGCGAGCTGAGATAATTCTGGAGCACCCAATCTGGTCCAGTTGCGAATATTGCGGAGCCACGACAGCTTCTTTCTACCCAACCACCGTTTAACTTCCTCTTTTCCCTCCATGACGGTCTACAGAAGGCGATACTTTGCACCAAGAATAATGTAAAGCGTCCAGAAGCTCCCGCTCCTTGTGAAGAAGTTGAAGGACGGTTGTATGGAATCTTCAACATTCTATTGCGATACAATCGTTCTTCTTCTTTTTTAGGAAACCCTCATGATAAAAGAATTGCTATAATGCAACAAGGTGTAAAGTCCTCATAACTTTGATTTGAGAGTCTAGAACAATGGTTCTTAACCCTGTTGGAGGTACTGAACCTTACCAGTTTCATATGCGCGTTCACCGAACCCTTATATCATACGTCGTATCATTTATCATAATATCGTACAATAAGTCGGGTGTGTGTTTTGACCTCCACCGAACCCAGGAGACTGACTCACCGAACCCCTTGGGTTCGATCGAACCCAGGTTAAGAACCACGGGTCTAGAAAGACTTAAATGCTCGACTTGGGAGTTTGTAATGGTTGGCAAGTGATGATATGTTATTTTAATTATAAAATATGATTTATTTTCAGTACAAATATGTTTATGAAAGCATGTTGTGAGGAGGCTGCTAAATATGGCGAGGAACGCCTGCCTATATCAGTACCACCCCGAAGTATCACTGTAATACTCAATCCGGCTGCTAATAAACGAAAAGCAAAAACAGAATATGAGAAATATTGTGATCCGTTATTACATTTAGCCGGTATAAGCGTTAATGTTTTACAAACAACTACGGAAGGTCACGCTAAAGAACTCGTCGACGAAATCCCAGAAAATGAATCGATAATAATCGCTGGCGGAGATGGTACTCTATGTGAAACAATTACAGGTTACCATTTATAATATTATCATTTTAAATATGTATAGCTTCATTTATTTAATATATATTTTTTTAAAGGAATTTTAAGAAAAGATGAAAACAATGTCAAACGTGCAGTCGGTATTTTACCGTTGGGTCAAAGAAATTTCGTTGGAAATTTATTATTCCCCGCAGAAAATCACTTAACACATGTACGTCAACTCACCGATGCTACAATGGCGATAATCAAAAACGAAACACAATTACGGCATGTGATGAAGATCGAAACGATCGAAACAGACGAAGAAACACCACCGAAACCCATATACGCTTTATCGAATATCGAATGGGGAGCTTTCCGCGACGCCATTGCTAGACGAGATAAATATTGGATATATGGAAGGCTCCGTGAATATGCCACTTATATATTTAACGGGTATAAAAGTTCACTATGTTGGGAATGTAAAGGCACATTGAAGTACTCGCCACCGTGCAACGGTTGCAATAATTGCAAAACGACTATTGTCGAAAAACCAAAAAAATTCAGTTTGGTGGATTTATTTATTCCAAAAGAAAATAAATCAAATAGTTCCGAAGATTATAGCAAGATTGTGAATCAAAGTTGCAACGAGACCAATGAATTATGTTTTAAAACCACCGAATTAAATATATTCCCGATAGATGCCGGTGATGGTTCACCGCCGTCGTTGAATTTGGAGTTGAATAAAATGGGTATGAGCTATCTTGATTTCATTAAAGAAGGTTGGAGCAGAGTCGGTAATAAAGAATTAATAGCTTCCAACAAATCTATCAATGCTCGAACGATAGAATTGTTGCCACTTACTGTTTCTACACCCGAAAAAGAAGTCTGGTTTAATATCGATAATGAAGAATTCGACGTTAAGCCGATTAAAATCACTATTCTACCTAATGCTGTGAAAATTTATTGTAAAAATATTAATTAGGAAAAACAATGTGTATTTGTAGTCGTTTCTTTAATAAAATACTTTGTGTACAATCTTTAAATGTTTTCAAATAATTAATATAAACTTTATTTTTCATGCTTAGCCTATATATACATTTTGTATCAGTAAAACACTAATAAAAACAATCTAATTTGAAATTATCCTATACTATTATTTTAAATTAATTGTTTTTTTTATATAATACTTCTGATCCTTTACATTAAAAAATACTACGTTATAATAATTTTATTAAATTAGTAATGACGATATATATTATGTGATATTGAATTTGGTAAACATAAATAAAATATAAACTATTCACACCTTTTCCATTTTTCTCCAAAACTACAGCAACCTAAACAAAAAATTTATGACAAATTTAATTTATTGAAAATAAACTTGGTTTATTATAATTATTGTAGATTACACACAACAGGTTAATAATATTTATAAAATAGTAATAATTTTGAAATTATGTATGTATGTTTAAATGCTTAATTCTGCGAGTTGTAACATAAAAAAAATCATGTCAAAACAATAATCCTAGAATTGCTTAAATATTAATGTATAAATATTTTTTTTTTGCTAAAAATATAAGTTTTGATTCATAATTTCAGCTTCGTCCTCTTTTTCTAGAAAAGGAAATGACAACAATTTGTTAAATTTTTAATTATGAAAATGATATTAAATAAGTTTTATTTATAAAATTGTTTAATTACGAATTATTTATAAGCAGACTTCATTTTAAAAAATAAGCTAAATCATAATTTATATTAAGTTCTGTTACGTTATACTAAAAAAGCTTAGCCTGTTCCAAAACAGAGTGGGATAATAAGTTAATTCAATATTTAACACTTCTTTGTATAGTATTGAACAGCAACACGGCATTTTATTCTCGGTAGAGTCGTTCCAGACATCGAAACGATAATGCAAGCTTTAAAAAAATGCTTAAAAAGGCACTTATTATAAAAAAAAATTTAATTCACTGTTATTCAATCTCCAAAAATTCTTTATTGATTAGATCCACAACATTTTCAAGAATTTTGTCTGTATTTCCAAATTAAATTATTCAGAAAACAATAAAATAATACATTCACACATTTTTTACTTATTCAGTCATATGCCGTACACTCCCTGAGGCGCAAAATTTCCTGTCCCAAAATTTCCCGTGCGCCGATGGTCGCAAACTTTTACCAAAAAATTTACTATTTCCAAGTCAAATGTCAGTTTTGTATTTAGTTCGATTTTCGGTGTTCTCGGGATATTTTCGTTCGCTGGCAACCCTTTGTGTGCCAATTTTATTTAATGATTCCCGCTTATTCCCTGAAAAAATGATTTATATCCATCATAGCCGCGGGCAAACCAGCGACCAGATAAGTCAATCCAAACAATTACCCACAAAAAACGGTTTTATTCATACCCCAATTTATATCTCTCTAACGGATTTCTCACCACAGAGCCAATATACCCTGGGAAGGAAAACCCTAATCTGTTGACCAATAATTAGTCTGGTCTCGATACTTAGTATACTCTCGCTCCTCTTCCTTCTTTCTAGGGGACTTCTCTCTGAGGAGGTCTTTCCCATGATGAAAGGATTGCTATTGCGCGACAGGGCTAATAATCAGGCAGATGTGCATACTCGCTACTTGTTACTCGTGACTCGTTATAAGCAGATAACGCCTTAAAAAAGAGAACAAACGAATACCGAGACAAACCCCCTCCTACTTGCCTGGACACAGTCGAGAGGGTAAAATCCGATACCAACTTGCTAGAAGATGTGCGGCCAATGCCAGCAATGGCCAAGAGAGGGAAACTCTTTACAAAAAACCGCATACCAAGACGGCTCGGGTCCCCGCGGTATGGACACGAAAGGGAAGCCCTCACGTCACGCGTGAGACTCAGGTTCCTTTGGCCTCGACTACCATGCGAAAGTTTGGTAAGGTCCATACCCTCAGCGAGTGAGAGCCTTGTGACTGGTAAATGATGATGATGATGATAAGTAAAGGCATGTTTTACAATTATTTTATTTAACTTAAACGCGCCGATATAATAACTCTTAACCGATCCGTCACGGCGGTTCGAAACCAACGGCATCGGCTGATGGGGTCTATTTAGTACGAAATTATTGTATGAAAATAGACGCCAAGCATTCTTGTTTTTTTTTTAAAAAATGGATTATTTTCAGAATAAAAATATTTATTCATGATATATAATATATTAGTAGAAAAATCCAAAATATCAACCAAATTTAAATTTTTTCTACTAAACATACGGCGCACACGGCGACGTTCCGCCGCTGACCGGCGACCAAGCCGCTGTATCAGAATTCGCCCCAAGTGCGTTACGAGTACGGTTTCACTAGCACTTGTGTATGTTTTTTCTTGCTCGCATCCGGTACGGAGTGAAAAAAAAACGTCGCTCGCGTGGCAACTGCAGCCAATATTAAGAATATTGATTATTTATTCTTTAGACTTTTTTAGACAAATACAAAAAGTCAGGGACAAGTTGGATTTATAATAAAGGATTTGTTCAAGAAAAATCAAAAAATTGGGCCGAAGCAATGCTTTTTCTCGCTCGCATCCGGTACGATATGCCGAGTGCGAATGACACATGCTGCGAGAACTTAGTTTGCAGTGAGACATCACCGAGTGCGCTTGACATTTACGTCATATTGATTAGTTAAAAAGTCCAAAATATCGATCAAATTATGAAGCATATCATGATTAACTATTTTTATTCTTAGAATAATCCATTTAAAAAAAAATGGCAAGATATTGTTGACGAATTCTTTAATATCTTGATATAAAATGCTTGGAGTATCTGAGATACCCCTTTCGGACGACGCGGTATATTTCGAGCCGCTGTGACGGATGAATACGTCTAAAATTTGCGACATACCTATGCTTAATAGCCGTGGCAGCTAACTTGCTAATTTTTCTTATTAAAACTTTTTGATTGAGAGATGGTCAAGGGTGACTTTTTATTAATGTATGAAGAATTAGTAGCCCGCGGACAGTATCCGGTGCCTGTGTGGAGAACTTCAATTAGCGACTCTGTAGGGTAATTAATGTTATATTATCTAACGTCGATTTTAAGGCGCCCCAAATTTTCGGGCGCCTGTGTGTGCCACACAATCTGGCCATATGGACGGTGTCCCCCTGTGAAGAATTACATATTTCTTCTAGATTTCCCATAATGTTTATTCTTGCGCTGGTAATGCGAATGTTTATGCTTCTACGTGTGTTAAAAATTAATACAAATGCCAATAATTCAAAGAGCGTGTGGTTACCCTCGGGTTTCGACTGCTTGACTCGCACCAGAATGCAGCTTATCAAAGGCACTCCAATAAAATTAAGACAATTTCATTAAGAAAACCCCTTCACCTCCTTCGAATGGTGAGAAATTCAAGACCTGTTTCCTGTCGCATAAAAATATATTCAAATATAAAGCTGGAATGCGTCTCTCTATACCTCCACAAAGGGCCCAGTCAAGTTGCATTCGCGCAGCCTTACACTTTTATTGGGAATTATTTTATTATTGAAGTGAACACCTCCACAATGGGGACGCATTGTGGCAGCGTCTATCTGCTCCTCTTTGATCCTGGCCGCCATGTTGGCCTGGATAAAGAGGCCTGGTTGGCTGCCAGCATCCACCTATTCAGATGCGTTCGTATTTATGTATTAATGCGCACAATCGTCCTTATTATCCCCGATGGTAACGTGAGACCTGTGTGTTGTGGCTCTCGACACCGGTAGAGGTGCTCCATGTTTTTCAACATCCCGCCTTGCCCACTCCCCGGCCGTTGACGACGAAGACCCATGTCCCGACGATTAGAAGACGCGATTATGACCTCTGGAACAGCTCACCCTTGATGCTATATCCATGGAATATCCCCGATCGACGGTGCAGTGGATGCCCTGAACGGGTTCCACTATTTACATTTCACCCTTCGTCATCACCATTGTGGTGCCACAGCAGTGAATGGCTGCAAGCGGACGCAAAGCCTGTAATTTGGCCTTTGAACCGACTGCTTATTAATAAATCCTGCGATCATAATGGGCTTATTATTCGAGGCTTGAAAAAAATATATTTTAATTTTAATTATTGCGATTGATTCTGGACCGCTCGCGATTCTTGCGCAATGGCTCTGATTTTAGTCGTAAATTAAAATAATTGCTTACGCATTTCGGTTCGATCATTTGCCTCATGCTGTTCTGAAGTTATGGGAATTTTAAGACACGCCATCGTTATATTTGCAATTGTAATAATCTCACGTGAAAGCGCCACACTGCTTCTGAAAATTAAATCGCATACATAAATTATCAGCGTTTCGTATGTACCCAGGTATAACACGGTCGTTAGGTTCGTTAGACATTCGTGTTGTATGAAACAATGAAATAGTACTAAAAACAGGGTTACGTCCCAAACAGTGGCGTAGCTAGAAAGGTGGTCCAAACCAGTGTTCCCCAACCTCTTTAGACCTGTGGATCGGTACAAAAAGGATCATTTTTCCGCGGAGTACTAATACTGAAATAAAAATGTTTTTTTTATTTAATCTTATATTGTGACAGATGGACATGTAACTATAATTAATAAATATACAGTTGAACAATTTTAATTGCAACATTGTCAGATACAATTAAAATTTAACAAAAACAATGGGGTTTTTTCAACAAACTAATGCGAAACCTGCTGTTGCAACTTGGCTGAATATTCTTGCCTCTGACAGATGAAATGCTGCATTCACGTCCAGTCTATTCCCTTGTTTCGATTTTATTGAGGACATGGATGAAAATGCTTTTTCGCATGAATAGGTTGTTGAAAATGACATTGATAAATTTATAGCTTTACAGCTAAAAGATGGATATTCATCTTCCACTGATATCTAACACTGAGGCTATGTTAATGTTTAATGTCTGGATATCAAAACTTCTCAAAGTGTTGTCTGCGTATCAATGAAATATAAATGATTTTGGTTTAACATCAGCGCCAATGAGGATCGAAAACACGTCCCCCGTACTTCTACGTTGGCCCGCGAGGGCGCGTTTTCGAGTCCTCCGGACCGCAACGTGTTAATATTTTTGCATGGCGAATTTCTTGAAATTTGGCATACTGTTTGTGGCCCGACGGAAGTCTCCGCGGCCTCGCACCGGGCCGCGTACTACCGGTTGGGGAACACTGGTCTAATCCCCATTTTTTTTGTTTCAGTTTCAAATTTCAAATATTTAAAAAAAATGGCCGGAAGAAGTTTAGTTTAATTAGCAAAAGTTTACATATATGTACAATAGAAATCTTATCTTATTTGTACAATGATTTAGAAAAATAACCTATTTACAATACAGTTTTAAATATTAATGACAACCATGTGTCTTAACATATATAGCCCAAAACTTATTTAGACGCTATATAATTTTAACAACAGCAAGATTTTATTAAAAACTGTTGAATTTTTGGGAAAAGGGATCGCGTAATGAGAAAATCATGATTACGAGAATTTATGAATAGAATCTCGTCCAAGAAAAGTAAGTGAAAGCGTCCAGTGACAGTGAAGGTACTCCCAAATATTCAGTTTACCCAAATTAGTATTCCCAAAGTTTCCTCGCCGTTTAAGGCCGTGGGGCCCCAAAACCCTAGGGTTCAGGGAGCCTCGAAGGCCCCCAAATGTCGAGGTATACGATGCCTTGCATCCTTTTGCCTTAAGGTAGCTACGCGCCTGATCCCTAACGTTAAAAATACTATTTACTCTTTTTAACAAAGAAAAATATTACAATAATTAATCAACACCATTTTAATTTCATCATTATTTACTATTGATATTTTTTTCTAATTTCTAATTCACATTTTTTAACTTTCATTGGCAACATCTTCCGTCCAATGATATATTTTTTGCTTCAATCTGTTATTTTCGATCGTTTGCTTTTGATTAGAAGATCTTCAAATACATATTTTATTCTTTGAAAACAGGAAAAAATTCGAATCGTAATTCCCGATTCGTTTATTATCGAAATTAAATTAATTGAGCTTTTACTTAATGTTATGGATTTGCAGTAACATCCAGATGTATGATCTCCGGAACGTCTCCTTCGTCTAAAAAAAGAATAACATGATAAAATGGTGCTTGATATTATAAAAAAATAAAATGTCATACGTGTATGGGCGTATAATTTCGCACTCAAATCAACCGTCAACAAATCAGCGCTGGGGCATTGTCGTCAAATAATAATTCAACCCACACACGTTTATAAAACAACACACTACAAGCTTTAACGCAATTAAAGTTTTATTCCAATAGATTAAATTATGCGATATATTAAAAAAATTTACACGATCATTTTTTTAGCGTAATTCGCGTGTAAAAATATAATACGATATTAGTATTTGAATAAATATAATTTAACAAAGAAAGAGGACAGGGAAACTTCTAAAATATATTAATGGTTTGTATGATTTAAAATGTTAAATTTATTGGTTCATAAAGCCGATTTGGCGACCGCTGTCGATATGATCCTCGGTGATGATGCTTTCACTCAAAGCTTGAACCATCTCTTCGACGTTAACGTTAATCGTGTTATTACTATATCAATAAATCAAATTTATTCATTTGAAATGAGTTTCATTTCAAATTTATTGTCGTTGCTGTCAAACTGCAAATTAAAAAAATCAGTAATTACCAAAAACGGGTTGGTTTTATTTGTTGGATCGACGACATGTCCAAAACATTGGCAAATAACAATGTCCATACATTGACAGAGTCGTGCTTTGTTTGACAAAGCGTCGAAGCGTGACGGATTGGGGCATTGAAATGCAATTCAGGATTCAAAAATCGCCTAACGACCGTCCATTTTATATAATGGTCAATTGTAGCGATGGCAGAATACGCTGGTAGAAAGCTGGAGAACAATGTCAGAGTAATGGTGCAATCATCATAAACCTCCCGTGAGCTCCTTGCGCCCCTGGACGCCAACCTTGCTGCTCCTTTGTGCCCACAATTGTACGACAAACGCCTTCGAGTCCGTTGTCTTCTTCATTCATTATCCTGTTGCGTGTTCGAGGGTCTTCGTGAAAAAAAAATGTATATAACATATTTCTGAGTACATAGAATTTCTATTTTAAGTTATTGACTATTATTTTAAAATCTACTTATCTACTTAAATATCTATTTACTATCTATTTAAATATAAAAATAAAATTTACCATATGTTTTAAGTAAATGCCCCATAAAAAATAGTTTCTCATAGAAATAATCAAAATTTAATAAAATCTCAAAAAAAAATTACGTAGATGTATAGTTTTATTAACATTCAAAATTATATAAGAATAATAAATAAATAAAGCTTATAATATTAAATAGATATGTGTATTTAGTATATATTATTTCTTGTTGTGTGTTATAATTTTCTGTATAAAAATTAATGTATTTTTAATTCCTTCAAATATAAATATGATACTATTTTAGGTTTATTTTAATAGAATCTAATAGAAGATTTTAATAGAAGAAAGGCAAATAATAGATAAAGCATTGATGTTTAATATGTGACTGTTTTTTTTAATATTAGTTTACTTTATTCGGCAATAAAACGTAAACGTAAAGTTTACCTTTATCAAAAAATGCAATTGAAATATTATCCTAGTATGAAATTCAAACAAGTATATCTTCAGAGTTTTTAATACTATTATAATGTTATGTATTCCATATTAAAGAGTATATCATGTATTTTAAAAAATATAAAAAAAGCTTGCAATTAGGTATATATTGTCCATTTTTGAAGAAGCTTTGTGAATATATTTGTTTATCTAAAATTTTAACTTTGGTTAGATTTTAAAATCTTAGCACGGTTCGTCCGGATAAAAGTAATTATACCAATTAGCATAATTGTCAAATTTTCATAACTGTTATTATTTGATCTGAAATCTATATATCTAACACCTATATTCATTCCAAATTTCATAACTCTAGTTCTAATGGAAAATAAGTTTTAGATTTTTTGCACTATAATTCATGATTCAATGTACAGTAATACTAGAATAAATATTTTAATACAATTTTTTAATAATCGCAAATTACTTTGAAATGAATATACAATCAGTTCTTGACTAATGAGATTTCGGACTTATGCGATTTTTAAAAAACACGAAATAAACGCAAAAGTTAAAAAAGCAGTGACAAATGGAATTGCATGCAACGATCTTGTTAAAATGATTAAAGAACTAAATTTAAATCTAGAGAAAAGGTATTTCGTTAGTTTAATTAGCAGTCATTCAGCGGAAATGAGCAACGATGTGTTAATGGAACTTGAGGACAGGCGAAAATAAGATTTTTTTTCAGAAAAAGAGGAATTAATTGAACAACCCAACCAATTTAAGACTGCGAAGATGGGTGGATGGCAGGTCTCGAAGCTCAAGACCCTGATCCTGAACGATCTGTGAAAGTTACAAAAGCAGTGAATAATAATATTACATGCTACACTTTAATTTATGAACAAAAGAAAAGGATTGAAAGACAATTAATACAGGACCGATACTTGAAGTAGTTCGTTCATAAATATGTGTATGTGGACTCTATTTTGTGCAAAATATTCAATAAATAATATTTTATTGAGTGTGTATATCAGTGGCGTACGGTGGTGTAAATGTTGGGTGTGCTGAATGTGGAGAAAAAATACAGCTTTCTTTTTAATGATTTTTTTTATTATTTATACATTAATTCTCGTTTTTGCGACATAAATTTTTCAATGGAACTATCGTTAAGTGTGCCCTTCTATTTTAGTTTTATGAGTATTTTTTTGTTCATTGATCTATTTTACTTCCACCTATTCTTTGAAACTAAAACCTACTATTTTTCGACATACGCAAAAACTTTCGGAACCAATTAATTGCTTAAGTCGAAGACTTACTGTTTATAATAATCCATTCAATCAATTTTAAAATACGATAAAATAATTGTAATAACCAAGGATTAATATCCAGATATTTTTTTTATCATTTAAATGCAATGTTGTCGATTGTGTCACGATGTATTCTTAAACGTGTCCCCGATTGTGAGCAATTTTCTAAAATGCTGCTACCATGGGGTCCTATTTCGTCCTGAATAATGTCCGTTTCCATGAAGTGTAGAAAATGTTCTTGTTTACTTTGAATAGACGTAATAATGAACAACGCGTGCTTTTTCTTTAAATATTGTTCGGTTTCGAATTCCATTGTCCGGGATACCATACGGGAGGCTTTATTGTTTCAGATTGTCGAACAAACACGACAACAGCTCAATGGGACACTTAATATTGCACGGTGATTTGGACACAGTGCAGGGAATGCCATTATTCAATGCGAGGTCGAAAGTTGTCCCAGGGAATTATCTTGAAATTTGGAATAAGAAGCGTTCGGGATCAATTTGCTGCTGATCACCATGTCCGTTGACAATGAGGGGCATAGCTGTCAGCTACAAATTGTCCATAGGTGTATCGCTCATCCGGGCAATCAGCAGGTGGCACGGCCTGACAACGATCCATCATTCGCCTTGTTGCACCACTGTCTGCTACACTGTTGTTTCATATGTCTTGTTTATGTCCAAAGGTACAAGAAAAAAATATGCGTGCTGCTTTATACCATCGCTCTCTACATGGCTCGTCTGCCTCCATCTAATTGATGATCGATTCAATTGAATGTGGCGTTGAACAGGACCTTTTTTAGAAGAGAAATAAACGACGTGGACATATTTTTTTTGTCTAATTCCATAAAAATATTATTTTTAGTAAAATGGAATAATGTATACACATTTTTTAATGTTTTATCATGATCAGTGCTTCCTAAATATTTATTCGTAAAATATTTTGAATTGTAATAATGCTTTAAATTTTTAATTCACATATGAACCGGTAATTTTGAAAATGGTATAATTTTATTTTATTATTTTTTTTGCAATAATTTTCTTTTATATGAAATGAAGCGTGAAGATTTTATCTCATCTAAATTCCTAGTTAAGGTAAGAAAGAAATTATACATTCACTGAATATATTTGGCTAGTTAGGATTAAAAGGAATGATTCCGACGTTTTTTTAAAATAAAATATCTATGTAAGAAGTAACCTCGAAATTTAAAGTTTTGATTTATTTGTAAAATGAGCTAAGCGTAAAAATTAGAGTAATATTAATATGTCACCAAAATGTCAAATTCCATCAAAATATAAATTTTATATTGCTATGGAATTTATTTATCATAATTTGTTTCATTTGAAAATGTTTGCATTTGTAACTAAAAAATCGATTATTTTCATTAATATTATTATTAATTACTTATTTGCATAATAAACTAAAATAATGGTGAATAACTAAAATATAACAAACACAAACCTTTTAATATATCAAAATCTAAATAATTGGAATTATACCACTTTCAAAAACAACGGCTCATATTAATATTATATATTGAGCAGAATTGAAATGACAATATTTTAATTTTTCTGATTTACAAATACTTTAAAAATCCAATTTCTTTTCTGAGATTGAATCAAATTAAAACACAGAATGAATTAATTAAAATTAATTTTAGACGCTAGAGCTAAGGATTAAATTATGATAATGTGAAACAATGGGAATAATAAATATTAGATTATTAAAAACTCCTGAAATTTAATGACGCCAGATTTAATCCAGATTTCTATTTAAATAGACGACCTTATTTTTTGTTGTTTCATAAGTATTTTCTCCCGGTAAAAATGTTTAAAAAAATCAGGGCTTCCAACATTTTTTTTCGATTTTGAGATCCAGCTCCGAGATTTTATATTAAAATTATATTTATTAACATATTACTCCTTCTTTTCTAATAAGCATACTACATTAATTCATACAATAAGATAAATGGTAATAATAATTACACCATTGTGCTATAGAAAATCGCGTAAAAAAAGTATTTATCGAAACACAAATGTTTTTTATCGATGAAAAATTAACGCGGATTCAGTTCTTGAAAATTATTTATCTTAAAAATATTTGTTATGTGTCCTTGAATTATGATTAACTTAAATGATATTTTAAAAATACATATTTTAGCCGTATTTTGTCAATG
This sequence comes from Philopotamus ludificatus, assembly GCA_022495035.1. Taxonomy (NCBI): domain Eukaryota; kingdom Metazoa; phylum Arthropoda; class Insecta; order Trichoptera; family Philopotamidae; genus Philopotamus; species Philopotamus ludificatus. Next base: position 30,761 of record JAGXCT010035469.1, on the reverse strand, counting down.
TTTACCTTGTCGTCATTGTCCGTCTAACGACTGCAGATAGCACCATTCAACACACAGCATCCATCGATTGTCCGATGAAACAATGCAATCTCCGAAATCAGCAAAACCCCATTCACCTGCGATCGACCACCACGTCGGATATTACAAGTTTTTGTCGTTAGAACAACAAGGTGACGCGTGTACCGAAGACATGCAGTAGACAAACACTGGGCACACTGACACCGTCGTAAATAACATTAAAACTTTTATTGCTGTAAACTGTTGTAAAACGACGTCGTGAATCTAAACAAAGGGCAGGTCGCTCTCGCCACCTCGGGAGGTCCCACTCGGTAGGCAGGCGAGTGGTAAACCAGGGCTAACCACTCGGTAGGACGTTGCTGGCAACGCTCGGGGACCTTCTAGGAATCGTGTCGTTGTTGCTGCATACAACAAATCCTGGTGCATCTATAAAACTGTACGGTGTTTGGACAGGGGGGACACGTTGACGGATATATGGCCGTTTCATGGACAAGTGCAGTGCAATGCACTATTGAATTACCCGATTCGGGGAAATCCGAAATTATTTCTATCCATCTATATTTAGTTGACGTTATACGTTGCATCTTTTGCAGAGTTGTTTGATTACGAGCATCTCGTAGTGAGTTCCGCAAAATACACCTTGGCCTAGTATAACACAGCACGATTGATGATTAGAGCAGGGATTCCCAAAGTGTGAGCCGCGAAAAATCTCATGTATTTAAGGGAGCCGTCAACCAAAAAAGATTGGAAACCTCTGGATTAGAGTATTTTTTTTTTGTATAACACGATTTAAAAAAAATATCAGTAAGAAAAATCCTGCTCGTACAAAGGTCTCTTATGATATTGATAGAAATCTGCAATGACAAAAACATACCTATAGACATAAACATTATTCAATAGAGAGCAGTAAAAATTTATGATAATTTAAAAAGAACTGATCAATCGTCATCTGAAGATCAACTATCACAATTTTTATGCTAGTAGAAGTTGGTTTGAAAATTTCAAGAAACGATTCTCAGTACATAATATAAAAATTCAAGGAGAAATTGTATCTGGTGACAGAATTTTCCAAAAAATTACTTCAGAATTCACCAAAATTATAAACACACAATTGATCTAAAAAAAGAGTCGATTTTTGTATGAATTTCAAACCTCGTTTGATACAGATTTGTATTACACGACGTTTTTGGTTATTTTATTATAATAAGCACAATTAATTACCAAAAGTAAAATAAATATATGTTATACAATTAATCAGCGGTATTTAAACTTTTTTCTACGTTACGTAGGCCTCTATATATTTATATGTATTCGTGGCGGATTGATTTTACGCAACTAACAAAAATCTGCTATACCAAATTTACTAACTAGCCCTATCAGAACCTTACAAATTAAAGTTTGATTATTTTAAACCAGCTGAACGATTCTAATCATCTATTGTCGGATGATTTTTTTATTTTTGGTTCACATTTGTGCCGTTATTCCTGTCGTTATCTCTTCAATGTTGACAAAACGTCATCTTTTCATGTATTTTATTAATCTTCAGAAATAGAAAGGGATCATGTCCGGCGAATGCAAAGGTTTAGACATCATTGGTTAACTATTATTTTCATAATTTTATTTTTTTCCTCGAGTAATCTTAATAAAACCTTTTCTACAACTGACTATAAAGTAAACATCCAATATGGCTATTAATGTCCAGATACGTCAGAACAAGTGTGCCAATGCGGATAAAAATATTGATTGCTTTTATCGATGAGCGATGCATCGATACAGACGATCAATAAATCATAAAATAGAAAATACAATATACACCCGATTATCCGTATGCATGATTTGAAATCATATTAAAGAAAATATTATTAAATTTAAAGATATACGCATTTAATGAACGTATGACAGTCATTGGAAAAGCTAAAAAAACAATATCATTTAAAGGAACATAAATAATGAATATTCCTGTTGATTAACACAGCCAGAAAGGGGCAGAAATTGATAGAAGGATCTATAAAAATAGGCTCGAGACTAAATTATTGTATTTCCAAAAGCCAAAGATTTTTTGAAAAGTAAGAGGTTGTAACAGTAAGCATTTCTGTAATTACATGATGCTCTTTCTCATCTAAAATAAAAAAAATATTGAAAACAGGGGACGTCCTCTGTTTTCTTAAAGCTTAAACTTGCGAAATTTTTGTCTCCTAATATCTCTTAATTTCAATCTCCAAATTAAGAGGTTATTTTTTTAATGTAACAATGAATGAATTCTGTAAACACTATGTAACAATGAATGTCAACGACTTGATTAAATTCTGAAAAAATGACTGGATGGGTTATGGAAAATTTGAAAATGCCGATAAAAAAAACATTATATTCCGGTTATCATAATGTAAGGGTTGCGAATATTATTTTCAATCTCAGTCAACCGAGAGAGAAAATGAATGAGGATGCAAGTGAAGAAAAAGAAATTATCAATCGTAATAGTCACAACACGGCACTGATATCTGTTGATACCTCAATGGATCACATCGACCAATGGGAATTCAAATACATATGAGGAAAATTCGAAATTATAAAATCGATAAAAGATTTTTAAATAAGAAAATCAAATCCTTAGAAATTTCGATTATCGGTGCACTGTAATTTTATTTTTACAAAACATATATGATACATTTAAAAAAAACAACACTGCGGGATATAATATTCACATTATGTTTGTTTTATATGTTATTGCAGTATTCAATAGAAACAATATGTTTTTTTCTTGATGAAGACACAAAATCGTAATGTTTACGCATTTGATTTATTTTTGAATAGTCCATTTGTCTATTATTGATTGACATTTCTGCATTTTCTAAAAAAAAAAAAAAAACCATCTCCACAATCGATCGCTCCGTTGTCCATTGACTGAATTCCTGAGTCGCATTGCAATTGTATTTCACGTCGTTGTCTAAAAACAACAACAGTAAATTCTATGGGCGATGGAGAAACACATAGAGAAAAAGGCGAGGGGGGCCAATAAAACTATAAAGTCTATGGAGGAAATATGCGAGTGTGTGTGTTGGGGCACGTCACAAAATAAAGGCAAATATATGGCGGCAATAAAAGAGTGAAACTCCGTGAAAGGCCAACCGTACAAACACGTTGAAATAAAGCGATTATATTTAATAAGTAAAAATGTAAACATGTTGTAAATGTTAATTTATGGCGGTCGCTTGTTTCGGAAACCACTCTGTGGTCTCGGATTAAGCAGGCCAAACCCACCCACAGCCTCGGCTGGAGCAATGCGAATCGAGCTATGCGGTGGATATGGCCTTCAACGACTGCCATATGACCAAAAATATGCGTATGGACTTGTAAATTATATATATTTAATTATTCAAATGATTTACGAACAAAATTAATCATACTTCAGAGACGAGCGTGTTATAACGTTCCGTTTGAAAATGATAGACAGATTCCATTGTATAAAATATATTAATAAATAGGTTCTTACAATGTTTTTTAATAAATTTAACGACAATAAACGCATCCGTTTAAGCAATACTGCACAATGTGAAAAAATCTTGGATCGTATAATTTCAAAACCGTGCAAAAATATGTATTCATTACCTAACCGTACCGGTCTATTTGGGACCCCAAATATTTCTCGAATAACTCTTTTAATATAAATCCTACATGTCGCAAACTGTTTGTATTTGTCAAAAAAAGTCTAAAGAATAAATATAAATAATCATTGACCTTTATTGTCTGCAATTGCGTAAAAAATTAAAAAAAACAACAATATTGTTTTTTTATCGCTCCGTACCGCATATGAGCGAGAAAAAACATCGAGCATGTGCAAGTGGGAGCGAGAAAAAATATCGTGTTGTGCCAGTGGAGAAATCCGGGAGCGGGCCTCAGGCGCGGCCTTACTTCCGCGTCGCATTAATCAGTAGAAAAATTCAAAATCAATATTTTAAACTTTTCTACTAATATATATCATGAATAATCATTTTTATTCATAGAATAATCCATTTTTTTAAATGTCTAGGTAATCTCGACGAATTCTAGTTTCGAGCCATCGTGAACAGTGCAATATAAAAAATAATCTTTCTTCTACATTAGGCCCTCTACACACGAATCGGACGCGAGTCAAAGATAAGTTTCCATGTTCAGTGACCACGCCTACGTGCAGGGTTGGGGGGTCCGTAGAGACGTCGACTGTGACCAAACAAGTTCCGACTCGCTGTTTTTTCTCGCTCGCACCAGTACAATCTGCTGTAAGTGCGAGTGAAACGTATACTAGAAACCCGTGCCGCGAGAATTCGAGAACGATTTCGACAAATTTAAAGCATGTCATTTAAAATAAGGCGCCAAGGCATGTGGCGTACATGTACATTGATACTCTATCTGGGACATCATAGTGCTGGCGTACATGTACGTTCAAACTCATCAAAGGGTTAAAATGTCATTAAACCTAGCCGTGTCGATAAGGTGTATTTTTTTTTTATATATATCCTACATATCAAAAAACATTTGCTTATATAGCCACTAGCGCAAAGTTTTTTCTCGTTCGCATCCGGTAAGATGTGTCGTGCGAGTGCAACATATACTAATGACACGTGCCGCGAGAATTTGGCGGTCAGTCTACCGGTGGCGTGTCCTCAGTAAGCGGCGGGACATCGTCGAGTGTGTGTGTCATTTACGCGTCATATTGATTATTAAAAAAAACCAAAATATTAACCAAATTATACCTAGTCAATTTAATAAAGACATTTTTTTAAAAAAAATCAGGATTTTCTACTAATAATATTTTATTTTAATTAAATATTTCTAGTAGAATAAATATTTATTTATTCTACTAGAAATATTTATTTAAAAAATAGATATAATTCATTTTTATTTTTATTGTCATGATAACAAAAAAAATAATATAAATATTGTTAAAATCTATTCTAGAAAATTATTCTTTATTTATTTTATTAATTAAAAGAGTTTAGGTTACTTTGGAATAGCATGGTCGTTAAATTCTTGGGTCGTGTTATGCAAACTATAGAGTAAAAATACCATTTTCATTATATAATTAAGAGAAATCTATTTATTGAACAGCAATTAAACTAAAGCTATTATATAAAGTGTTTGTCATAATTAATCTCCATGAGAGCATAATATTTCTGGCTTCTGAGGTAATTTCTGAGCTTTCATAGGTATCAACATGAAAAAAAAAATTAGAATTAGAAGAAGCTAATCACTTTTTAATGAACTCCATTCAAAAAATAAAATTTACCTTAATCGATGCTTTTTAGAGTACAAAAATTCTTGAATATCTTTTCCGTGCATATTGTCAAAGCAATGAATTATTAAAATAATTGTTGACTTAAGAGTAAATCAATCTGCAACTGTTTTTTTTATAAATAATAATTTAAAATTTAGTTTATTACTAAAATAAATATTTATATTAATCAAGTCGAGGTACGATTTTAATTAAAAGTATCTGTATAATAACGCCATAGCTTCTATTATAATATTAAAACGAATAAATAATAAAAAAAAATGATATAATAATTAAAAATGGCCAAGGTGAGATTATCAGCTGTCGCCTGAATGAATTATGGCCCTCACCAATTACCACTTTCGAATTTCGGCTATTTATTATTTTTACCATAAATTTCATAAGCACAGTGTTTAGTTATTATCATGCAAATTAAATAATCGCGCCATACTCCGGCGCTTCTCAAATTAAAAACGTCATTGATCGATTGACACGAAAAAATATAAAACATCGGGTCAAACATCAAAACTCACCCTCGACACCACCATAATTAAAATTTGAGCAAATGTCTCCATTAGGCCATGCCTGATATTTACAAACATTAACATATTCGACAGTATCTATCGTATAAATATGCACCCTTCATAATTGCATTTATGCCGTCCTTTAAAATAAATTGTTTCAAATACTAACATTTAGAATTTTATCGTTAGACAATATGGCGGCGTTTGTCTAAATTTTTAAATATACTTTTGTTTATTATTATTTTATTAAATTAACTTGAACCCAAAAAACGCATTGCATAATATTTATCTGTTTATTTAAGTTAATTTGACATCAGCTACGTAACATTTTTAACGACCTCAAGATCCAGAGGCGTCGATAAGGACACGGCGTTAATGAAATAATTTCTTTGGGGATCTAGGGGTCCCTGTTTTTAACATGGTTTTGTGGTTTTTACATAATTACTTGATGGCTTTATTGGGAGGGAACCTAGGATGAGTTATTGTCTAGACTCGCACACGTCGTAAACATATATCAATATCGTATAGGAGGGCCCTAGTAATTAAAGAGACGGTTAAGAACTATGTAGGATACCGAGGCTTGATTATCGCATGAGAAACTGAATTTTATAGCTCGCTCATAAAATCGGGCGCAAGAAAATAATTCGATTAAAGAAAAACTTTATAGCTTTCAGTTTATGCCATATTTTCAGTAATAAATATTTTAATTATAAAAAAGAGTCTACTGGTATAAGTAAAAATAACGATTCTCTGGTGAGCAAGAAAGATGACTTTACTTTTAGACCACCATAACGCGTTTTTAAAATCGCATAAAATATCAGATGTTTTTTTTAATCCATTTAAAAATGGAAAAGGCAATGATTATCTGGTTAGAAGATTATACGCAAAAATAATTCCTATCAATACCAATGCAAAAAAAAGTTATGAAAAAATACCACTAATTCTTGGCTTAATTATTCGAACATAATACGATGAGAAAAAAATGTAAAAAACCGTTTTTTTTTTAATTTTTATCAAATGTTTTATCTGGTAATATTACAGTAGATTGTCCTATCTATGATTATTTTTTTAAAAAAAGTAGCAAGTGGTTTATTCCCTCCCAATACCATAAGTATTCGAATTTTACGGCCGATAATCAAGGTGTTTTAAAGTTATTGCTAACTTGAGAGTGTATTATTTAAGAACCTTTAAGAAATTAAAAGAATTTTTAAAAAAAAATCCAACATCTATCATCCAATAAAAAATATCTCAAAAGGACTATCAAACCGAACTTCGTCATGTATGAATGGTATATGTAACAAATTATTAAAACGTTATATTAACTATAGAGATTAGGAAGTAGAAGGAAGAGATTATATAGCCAATTATATTTAACAATTTCCAAAACAACTTAATCTGCAAATAGACATTGAAGACGTAATCGGCTTTCGGAAAATAGCATCAAGAAACTCACAAACTAACACTTGATTAAAATTAAGGAAGAACGATTTTCGGAAAAAATAAAAGCGTTGAAAAAACTAGATAAACTCGACGAATTCTGCGCTAAAAGTCATGGCTGCAGTTTTGTTCAAGTCAGAGATGGAATTAAAAAAATAGAAACATGGACTCAGACACCGAGAGTTCATCGAAGTTAATCCCCACTGTTGTTATTAAATTTATTAAGAAAGGGAACCACAAACTATACAAACTAACTGGGTATGTTTATGACAAAAACATACCTCCTCACTGCAATCTCACTTCACTGAAAATAATCCAGAATAATTGATATATTTAGATTTTGTATAACTAATATATTTACTAATATCCGTAAAAAAACAGTTAAAGAGCTACATACTTTCTATATCTATCATTTATATAATGATATTCGACTTACGACAAAAGTATCGGAAAAGATCGTAAGTCAAAAGCTGACTGTATAATCAACTTAAGGACTAAACTCCAAGTACATTTAGAGAAAAGTCAATTTTGCGAGCAAAAAGATAGCTAGAAGGGTCTCAAAAAGGGTAGTCTTTTCTTAAACTCAAAATAGAGTACGAACTTGCACCAGATGATGTGAAAGGAGCAATGCAATTTTTATAAAAAGGGGATAATTGAAGAAAATTTATATACACTTGACTGAAAGAAAATGGTTATATTCGAATTTAAAAAAGTTCTAGGGGCTTGCATTGGACGGTTTGGATGGGGACTTTGATTTTTGAAGAATGATTTTATTACAGAACAGAAACATACACGTTAAAAAAAATCTTCCATTTAAAGTAATACCACTGAGAAAATCATTAGTTTTGGGATCAGAGAAAAGGATTATATATTAAACACATGTTTAAAGATATTTTGACAAAAGATAATGGCTGAGGTAACTAGTACAGTTTTACTCGCACTTGCACATCGTACCGGATGTGAGCGAGAAAAAAACATGGCGCAAGTGGTAACAGCAATATTGTCGTTTTTTTTTTGAGGACTATTTATACTAAGGATTATTTATAACTTTTATTCTTTAGACCTTTTTAAACAAATACAAAAAGTTTATGACATGTAGGATTTTTATTAAAATAGTTATTCAAGAAAAATGGGTTCCCAAATAGATCCCATCGGCACGGCTAGGTTAAAAACTATCATAATATTTTGAACACAATTTTTTTTATTAAACATTATTTAATATTAATATATTAAAAAATAAACAATAACGTAAGAATCTTTTGTATATATATATATATATATAAACAAACAAAAAATATATATATACATAAAATATAAATATACAATAAATAAATCCGCTAATTAACGATTCATTTATAATTTACGACGGCTCTACTACGAAAAGTAAAATAAAATTATGAATATATTGCCGCACAGTTTTCCCCCCATACTATCGATTGGAACGAGGCAGTCGTAAATATATTTAATTATCAATGTATACATAAAAATCGTAATAAAAACGTGAGTTTAAATTACGACGGTGGATATTGAAATCAATGTAAATATATTTTTGTTCACATTATATTAAGCTGAAATTTATTTTTTACGACTCGTGGTTATGAATATGTGTACTGTAACAATGTTACAGACTTGTTATGTAAAGTATGTGTGCGTTGCATAATAATTCCGGTATATGCGATTAAGATATGTTACATTAAATGTTCGAGTAAAATATCATACAAATTTATTTCCGCTGTTATCTATTACGGGTCACTCGTGAAACGCTTACACTGTTATTAGAAAAATAGGGCTGGCACAAAAAAATATAACTGGAATAATTAACAATTATCGATATTGTTTTGATCGCGCTTAATAAAACTTAATTAGGTTTTTATTGAAACAAAATAATTATATATGAAAAAAAATTTTCTCAAAAGATATTATATGTAGATATTAAGTAGTAGAACTATCTCTCATTTTTTTATAATTAATAAACCTTATACGATTGATAATAAACCTTAAAACAAAAAAACTGTTTTGATCTGTCTAGAAATGGTTCTAAAATCGGAGAAAATTCTGTCATATTAAACCAGAATCAGTGTACGTAATCGAACCAGAATAATTGATATGAAAGATATTCAAGAATTGCCTTTGAAAAAAGTGATAAAGATGCAAAATTAGTAGAAACACCATCTGAGATCATTCAAAATGGTTCAGTGACCGATAACACAGATATATACTATGAAGAAAAATACTTTAGACTCTAAAAGTCCAAAAATAGCTGAAGAAATAGAGTTATATTACCTTTATTACTTAAATGATCAAAACCCCTCATTTGATGATAAATAATCAATATTATCAGTTTTAGTAAGATGCTGTCGAAGAAAGATCAAAGGATAAGAATATTTCGTCAAAAAATATTAAAGGTCGCTAGATTCCAACAAGAATACAACCGTCCTTTTCTTCCCATGGAGCGGAAGTTCTGGATGCTGTTAAACCCCATAAAATTAAGTACTTTGGACACATCATTCGTGGGCCAAAGTATCGCCTTTTGCAGACCATCATTGACGGAAAAGTGGAAGGTAAACGGTGGTTGGGAAGAAATTAGCCTTAGTGGCTCCTCAATATTCACCACTGGACCAGATTGGAAGCTACAGAATTGCTCCAGCTCGCCAAAAACCGACAATTATTTGGAGAAAAAACAAGAACATGTAGATCACCTACATCCGAAAGCGGACAAGGCACCTGAAGAAGTTAGCAATCAGTTAAAGATCAGATATAATTATAATTATTGGGGTACTGAGTTAATAATCAATGTGAGAAAAATAGTATATTGATTTTGTTTAATCTACTTGATTAGTATCCAGTAGTGTACTAGGGATGCTGTTCCTTATTATTTTGGCCTTTGGCTAATCAATGATAAAATTAACATTCTTGATGTAGTTATATCATACATTATTTTTTATGTTATTATAATAATTAATGCATGTATATATTCTGGGAAGGAAAACCCTAAACTAAAAATTGGCCTAGTCCCGGTACCTTCTCATTATGGAGGTCTTTTCTATAATGAAAGAATTGGTATTGCGCAACGAGGTTAATAAGCACTTGCGACTTGTTATAAGCAGATAACTCCTAGATAATATGAGAACGTATACCGAGGCAAACCCCCACCTACTTGCCTTAACACAGTCGGGAGGGTAAATTCGGTATCAACAGTAGTAGAAGATACAAGTTCTATGCCATACATGGCCAAGAGAGGGTAAACTCTTGATCATTAACTTATTATGACATGCTTTTCTTAGTTATAAAATTAAGAAAGTACAGATTTGTACTCCAATTTTTGTATACTAGTTTTTTTTATGCTTAAATGTCCATAATTCTATGGGGTATCCTAGTTTAAAAGTGTCTTACTATATTTTTTATTTTTTATTATTTTAGCATTTGGACAGCCCTAGCCGTAAAATGTTCTCTTTTGGATGGTAGTCACTTCATCATCATTAGAGCCAGCGCCAAACATTAGTGACGGGGGTGTAAAACGGTGTTCACCGCCGGCCAGGCGACCGTGAAAATTTAATTGCCGGTCAATTAATATGCTAATCCCTGCCAACTGGCTTCTAGACAATGCCAACAATCTGTCCGTCGATCTGGGCCTCCGGCACCCGGAGCGTGACAGCGCACGCCGTCCGCCGCCCCGTAGGAAGGCCGCGGCGCGACTGCGCCTCCTCGATCCGATTCAATTCAATCGCTGCAGTCCGAGGCAGCAGGTCCGAGACCATTTTTCACAATTAGAGAGTTTGCAGCTGTCTCTTTGTTTACATCCTCCAATCAAACAATTGAGGCAAAATTGTTTGTCCCGGCACATGCGTCCACCACTCATCTTATCTGCGGTTCAGGGGTACTGCATCTGATATCGACAACTAGATTAAAAAAGATCCACTTTTTTCTTCATGACACCCATAGACCGGAAAGAAACACTGCATCTTTTTCATTACAGGTTTAAAATGGGTCTTTTCTATTTCGGAATTTACGTTTTTCTTAAAAATCTTTTTTATTCATCAATATTATTTTTGTCACGTAGATTCTTTGGGACTGTGAGTGCCCAGGGCTATTATTCAGGTCAGATCGGATGATTAGGAAGACAATCATCGTAACCCTGGCTACAGACGAAGCGGACGAGTCTCTACTTGAACTAGACACTTGGTCTCAGCGCTTTCTAAAATCATCAAAAAATTTCTGGAACTTAAATTTCAGCATGGCGTTTAGCTCCTTCTATGATTTTGCCTTATAATGCTTGATGTTGACAAAACGTAGTCTTTTGTGCGATTTTTTATCTTCAAAATATGAAGAAATTACAGAAGGCCATGTTTATGGACGTTTGCGATCCACTTGTATTTGTATTCCCCATACATGTGTCTATTTTACGCGAGCTTGAACCATTCTAGAGCTTTTGATCCACGACAGCTTCTTTCTTTCTAACCACCGTTTACCTTCCACTTTTACTTTCATGATGATTTGTGGACGGCAAGACTTTGGTTTACGAACGGTGTGTTCAAAGCACTCGATTCTAGTCCAGAAGTATCCGCTAAAGCGGCTCGTGACTTTGAAAATTTTTATTAATATTTATTTAATTATTTCTTTTAACTCTTGTCATTTGTGCTTTAAAAAATTTTCATCAAATAGATGATGATGATATTCAAATTACAGAAAAGATAAATGCAAGTCGTCAAAATATCAGTCGAAAATGTTGACGGTGGCTTATTTTTTTAATTCAGTAGAAAATATAGACCAGCGGGGCATACACAGGTCTGCCCCAAACAGAGCTTTACGCAGCGAACGAAAAGCGACCTTCTGTATACAGTAATATGGAACTTTATTCTTCACCTCCACTGACTGACAAACAACAACACTCATTCGCATCAAAGCTAGCGACCACGTGACCAGGACGGATACAAGAATGCCCAAACACATACGAATACGGTTTTGTTCGCATATAACTGCTAATTATTATTTTTTTATTAGGAGAAATGTGTTTGGGCAGTGCCTCGGTTGCCCCAAAGGATGAGCCCCCCCGGTCTGCTCCTTGTGAACTAGTTGAAATACTGTTGTAGTCTTAACATGTACTCGAATCTTCAACATTCACTGGTAATACCACATTTCAAACCATCTCAAATTCGCTTTCAACGCTTTCAAATATCGCCACAAGTCAACTTCCGTATTTTTTTAACTAATCGTACGGCAAATATTCAAAAACCAAGAAAAAAGTGCAAAATCATTTCATTTGATTTAACTCTTCTGGATCATTTTTGTTCCAAAAGCAGTGCCGAATGAATATTGCTCAAGAGCTGCCGAATGAAGTCGACGACAATCCTGAACTGCTAATATTATAGCTGTTGATGAAACATATATTTCCTAATACGACTTCAAAACTAAAGTCTAAAAGAAACTAACTAAAAGAATCAAGACCGATCGATTTTTTAATATAACCTGCTGTATTTAATGTTTTAGTTAACCATTGAACCCTTTGGCCGCGGAGATGTTTCTTACTAATATAAAAAAAAAACGACATATCGTAGTTTAAGAGTAGATTGGTTAGCTAATTTACCAATAATATGATCACAAGAATAGCATTCTTTTGGTAAAACGTGTAATATAAGCTTATATTGATGATGTTGCTAATCGCAACTGCTTTTCAGATTAGCATAAATTCCCCCGATGTGTTGGGTTGACATTTTGTAATGATAAGTCTCGAAAAAAAATTGCTCGTAGCGATAATCTGCAACTGAACACAGCTCCAGATTTCAATAAATTAAGTCATGTAATTGGACTTAATGTAGAATTTATTTGCTTTCGAATTCCAGAGTGTAGGAATGCAACATCATTCGATTCTTAATATATTTCAAAATAATTTCAGATCAAAAGCAGGGAGCTAAAAATCTGTTTGATCCTGCCGTTTAACTTTCAGTACTTGATAATAACTTAATCAAATCAAAGGGTTAGCTGATAACCTCTTCGATTTAATCATATAAATAATTATCATCAACAATGATCGTTTCTCTCGTATATTCGACAGGATTTCTCGTGCTTAGTTTGGTGCACAATTGGTCAGGACGTTTCCTACCCCTGAATGAATCCTCCGCTGTTGCCGATTTAATTCTTTTGATTATCAATATTGGCATTAGTCCGAATGGGGTCTCTCAGGGAACCCAAGCATTTTAAGTCAAGACAATGAATTCTTCATCAATATTTTGACTTGAAATTTAACTAATCAATATGACGCGTAAATGGTTCTGGCGATGTTTCATTGGGTCTAGCAGCACGTATCATTCGTACGTTTCACTCGCACTTGGCACATTGTACCGGATGCGAGCGAGAAAAATCATCGCCCCCATGGTAACGGAAACTATTGTTGTTTTTATTTATTTATTCGCAATTGACAGTAAAGGGCAATGATTTTTTTAGACAAATGCTAAAAATATAGGATTTTTATTAAGAGTTATTCAAGAAAAATCAAAAACTGCCCAATCGGCAAGAATAAAATAGCCTTTTTTGATCATACTATAGATTCCGCTTAATTAAGACGCTAGTTTATCGGGACCATCGGTTATTTGAACATATTTTCAAAAAACAGAAATCGAATAAAGGGAAGCCGATATTCATCAAAAAAAGGTGATGCCACCTGTTGTGGTGGGATTTCAAAAGAAATCGTTTTTTTTAACATCTACCGGACAACAACGATCAATTCTGAAGTGTACTGTCACCAGCTGGACAAATTGAATGAATTACTTAAACAGAAAAGGTCAGAATTGATCAATAAAAAAGGGTGTAGTTTTCCACCAAGATAATGCGAGACCTCATACAAGTTTGTCAATTCGCCAAAAGCTTTTACAGTTTAGATGCTATATACTGCCACACTCACCATATTTTCCAGACATTCTGTTTATTATTTGTTTTGGTCTCTACATTTTTTTAGACGTAAAACCTTTACTTCAAAAGAAGAGGTCAAAAATCACCTGGATCAGTTTTTTTCCCAGCAAAGAACAAAAATTCTATGAGCGTGGAAAAATGCTACTGCCAGGAAGATGGCAAAAAGTATTGGACAATATATAATCCAATAAAATATTTATTCACTATAAAAAAATCCTCTTTCATTTTCATAAAAAGAAACGAAATTACTTTTCGAACAACCTGATATATTTTTTGAGTTACTGTAATTAAATTGTAATTAAAACCCGATGCGGAATCTACTGTACATGGAATTCTCTGTGACAGTAGAATAAAAATGATGTTAATGAAATTATTATATAGGGATGAAGGATAATGAGAATTATTATCTAATAAATGGAATAAGAAGATTTTTTTACCAAATTAACATTAGAGTTAATACAAATATATGGACCCATACATTTTATTTATGATTGAATAAAATATTTTATTTATTTTCATTTGAATAAATGTATAAACGACAAAAATTAAATAAATTAGATTATCTCTATTTCGAATAGCCAGTTGTCATCATACTCAATTTATAATTTAACAGCCATCTTTTACCCTCAACAGTTACCCCTACAAAATAAATGCCATAAAAATAACGATATCACACAGAATACTTGCATAATTTTTAGATATTTCAACTAGAAGCTATCCCTCATGCATACGTTGCGTGCATGATCCTTGTAGATTATAGTCAAGTGCTGAAGTGTTTCTATTGCAGTTATCTTAATTGCATAATGGATGCAGTAACGTGCAATTGTCTTTATAAAACAGTGGAAGGGACTGTTATCACACTCATTGGATGATTGCATATATATTTATATGTTAAAAAATATATTGCAAAATTCGAAGAGTGCTAGTTCGATGTTATTAATTTATGAGATGATGAATGAGAGTACCGAGAACGGTTAACGAATAGATGAATCACATAACAGTTCAAAGGAGACGGGTCAGCTGTGACTGTTACATCAATGACCATACGACCCACCATCCGGTATCCATCAATTATTCCAAAACGTTATACGACCGAAAATAATAATAAAACCGTATTAACATAACTCCATGTATTATAATGGCTGATTGCTTAATTGCACTATTGTATTACCTCGGTAAACAGTGCTCACATTATTTTCTCTTCTCGTCGTCATCATCATCATCTTCATTAGCGAGTTATCGTCGAATTTGCATCTAATTGTTATCACTGCAATGAGCGTAATTGCAGAAACTGTATTAATTTAAATATTAATGTTGTTTGATCGACGGTCTCCGCTTAACCTAGCCGATGGGGTATATTTGGGACCCCAAGTTTTGATTTTTCTCGAAACTCTCTTTTTATATAAATCCTAAATATCACAAACTTTTTGTGTTTGTCTAAAAAAGTCTAATGAATATCATAAATAATCATTGACCTATAATGTCTGCAATTGAGAAAATAAAATAAAAACAAATATTCGAATCTGTTTTCGATGTTTTTTTCGCTCGCATATGGTACGATGTGACAAGTGCGAGTGCACGTATACTAGTGACACGTGCGGCGAAAATTTGGCGGTCGATCTACCGCAGCTTGTCCTCAGTCTGGGGCGGAACATCGCCAGGTGTTCGCGTCATTTACGCGTCATATTGATTAGTAGAAAAATCCAAAATATCAACCAAATTTTGAAGCATATCATCAATAAAAATAGTTTTTAATTATTTTTTTATAAAAATCCGAGGTATTGATGAGGATTTCATCAATATCTTAACTTGAAATATTTGGGGTCTATTTTCCATTGTAAATGTAATACGAGGTAGGTAATAGAACTTCAAGAATGTTGTGCTTTATCTTGAGAAATTCTCATTAAATACATAGCACCTTAGTAATAAGGTTGCTATACGATACATTGGTTCAAAGTTTACTAGAATCAGGATCTATCGTTATCTTATCGCTAGAGAAAATCCAGAAGAAATTCTTAAGATGAGAGAATTTAGATTTTACTCGAGCTTATACTCCAGTACATGGATTCAGGGTTGCCTGTGGTATGTACTCTCAAGAAAAGAATGTCAATATACTTGACAAAGCACTTCTTCGAGCTGTTGTTTGCCGCAGTAAATAGCCCCCTTGTACTGTGCTAGTTGCCCTTATGGGCGCCACCTCACTTCCAACGAGCTCGTTCGCGTGTACTTTTTCTTCCGCCAAATGTGAGGATAGGTGCTCTCGGAAACTCTCTCATAACCAGAGCTATTACTCTTTTCAACCACTTTTAATATAAATTCTACATGTCACAAACTTTTTGTATTTGTCTAAAAATGTCTAAGAATAATTAAAATAAATAATCAATTACTTTTATTGTTCACAATTGCGGAAATAAAATAAAAACAACAATATGCGTTTCTATTCACTCTGTACTGAGTGTAAGTGAGAAAAAACATCGTGCATGTGCAATTGCGAGTCAAACCGCAGACGTGTCTCAGTGTGGCGCGAACTCTACGGCCGCGTTCAGCTCAGTTGCGGCGGGCCGTCGCCGTGTGCGCGCGTCATATTTACGCGTCGCATTAATTAGTAGAAAAATTCAAAATTTGATCGATATATTGGATTTTTCTACTAATATATACCATGAATAACTATTTTTATTCTTAGAATAATTCCATTTATTTTTTAATTCAAGAATTGATCAAGAATTGACTTGAAATGCTTGGGGTCTATTTTCGTACATTAATTTCATACAAAATAGACCCTATCAGGCTACGCTGTTGGTTTCGATCCGCTGTGACGGATCGGTTAAAGCACGTGTCCTCGCCGTCAATGAATTATCTCAAACGTCTAATGAATGAATCTTAACTCTTCTATTCATCACACTCGTATCCTGTAAATTTGTAGTAATGCCATTTGAACTTGTCTCCGCGGGTCAATTGCGAACTGGCCTCACTAATTGGTTAGTGAATCACTATAGAGAAAAAAAGAAACACGCCATATGCTTAGTTTAAGAAGTGCTATATTGATCTGCTCTCGTTCAATCGGAAAATTTTATGATTAATCAATTTCGACATCGCCAATTTTACTTTCTTGAATATCCAATTAATTTGAATGTTGGCGAAAAAAAATCCGTTCACTGTTATCCGTAATTAGTAATTACTTCCTAAAAAAATATGATCATCAAAATATAAGTCATTGCATGATTGGCATATATAACGAAACAAATTGACGTAGGTCACAGGTTCAAATGCGGTGAAAATTTCATAGTAAAATCGAGGTGACGGCCGTGTGTAATTTTTAATGTGACAATCATACGTTTTTCTTGAATAGAATGTATAGCATTTTTTTCTAAATAAATTAAATAAGTTAAAGCCAAATGTATGACTAAAAAATATCGGTTAATTTGGGTTCGGTACATGTTGACACAACCATACACTTCAGTTCAGTTGGCTTTGTTTCGTTGTATTAAAAAATACATATTTTAGAATATTGGAAGGAAAATAAAAATGCATATTTATAGAAAATTGCAATGTTGATTGGAAGAGTGAACGACACGAGTTACTGTTAAAGGACCTTCTCTGGTTTAAAGTTTATTCAACGAGATAATTTAAATAGTTTTTATGAAAATACATTGGTTGATATATTTTAATAATTAAAAGTAACTTTAATCCATTACAATTATACCCATTGTACAGCAAACCCTATACACTATAACGCCTCTTGCTATACCACGGTTTTCTATAACGAGTTTTACAGTCCCTCCTATAGCGCTCCTTCCTAGAACGTAAACTTTCAAGGTCAAATTATATATTTCGTGAATATGTTTGTAATGCATTGCCGTATGAAATAAAGGTCGATGCGCTTTGGTTGACAATAAAATATAACACGATTGCGTGAAATCTTAAAGGGCCGCACAAGGAAGTGTGGCGGGCCGCACGTTGCTCATCCCTGATATATACAGTTGTACCTCGGTATACGTCCGCTTTGGATATGATTTTTTTTATTTGATTGGAACATGACTCGTGTATGTCAAATGGTGCACGCTTACGTAATAGATCGACTAAATTCTAGAGTTGCTTTGAAGTGACCTTACAGGATTAACCAAGATAGAGATTTAGAATGATCACTTTGCTCTCTCATCCACTTCATATCTTTTATCAACAAAACCTGGCAAGAAGTTTCCGATATAACAATGAATTGAGGAATTTGTGGCCAGAAGCAATGACTTGAAGCAAGAACTTGCTATATTCCTATTCCTATAAATCATTTTTGATTCAACAGAATAATTTATGTACATATATTGAAAAATGGTCACGTGTTACTAAGAATTACAACAGAAGAGATCAAATACATTTTTCTTGTCAAATAACTAAATAAATTTCAAAAAATACTGTGGAACCCCGTTTTTATGTACTTGAAATTCATGTTTCCCGCTATTTACGTACAATTTCTACAGTCCGGTGTTTTTTTTAGTACATTAGATACCCGATTTTACATTTTGATATTCCGCAATTTACGTCTGAAATGTTAAACATTTCAATAAAACTAAATATAAAATTACCTTTTCCTCTCCAAACTGTATCAGTGAACT
The DNA here is from genome assembly GCA_022495035.1 of Philopotamus ludificatus. NCBI lineage: Eukaryota > Metazoa > Arthropoda > Insecta > Trichoptera > Philopotamidae > Philopotamus > Philopotamus ludificatus. Next base: position 12,018 of record JAGXCT010035469.1, on the reverse strand, counting down.
ACAACCATTGGACTTGGGAAAATACGTGTTTTCAAACTTTATTACAAAAAACCTGGTACAGACTTGACTAAAGCATGGGGCATGAATTTTTCATGGATTGGTCTTAACCCTTTGCACTGCAAAGGTTTTTTCAAAAAGTTTGTACCAGCTCCAAGCAATTTTTAGAGAATTTTCTCAAATAAAAGACAATTATGTAAAAAGTGGGTAAAACAGGTTTTTTGTTTTAAAAAGTAAATTTATTTTATTGTTAACACGTTGCGGTCCGGAGGACTCGAATACGCGTCCTCGCGGGCCAACATAGAAGTACGGGGGACGCATGTTCGAGTCCTCGTTGGCGCTGATGTAAAACCAAAATCATTTATATTTCATTGATACGCAGACCACACGTTGAGAAGTTTTGAACTATTATTTCTTTTACATAGAGATAATCTTTCTGAACACAACAAAAAAAATTAATGACGTAACTTAAATGGTATCAGAGTTACATCGATTTAACTGAAGTACTTAACTTTTGCTATTTTTTTCTCGAAAGCGCCCGGCCCAACGCAAAACTCGGCGCGGAACCCAGCGGACCGTAATGTGTTTATTTATTAAATCAAATTAAAAATATTGTAGTGTGATATATTTTAAAACATTCTCCAGGATGAAGAGATGTTTTTCGCTCGCACGTATCGTAAAAAAATGTTGTTCTTCTTCTTTTTCCAGGTGTATTGTGATCAGAACATACCAAACAGTCTTTGTATTTTTGTGGTACTCATATATGAAACGGGGAGCACCATCCACCCTGTTCCACTTGTTGATGCACGCGCCGTTTGGATTTCGGCACGAAAATTCTCCTCCAAATAACTCCATCAGCAATCTCTGTCGAAATTTCTTATGGCTTAGGTTTCTACCTTCTTTTTTTCTCTCGTATTCGGTATATAATATATAAAATTACAATGGAGGTTTCATCCCCCGCAAAAAAAAAATAATTTCCACCATTTCAGAGTTTTTTCTCATAAAACAATACGACGTCGCATATTGGTCAGCCGTCTACCTCTACCCATATTATTTATGTAATTATTAATACCAGGCTTAAGGGGTTCAGGTTGGGTAGTAGGTTGAGATCTTCGACTCTCCTTCTCACCGATTGGGATGATGATGTATACTTCGTACTTAGCACCGTTACAACACGTTTATCTCTCCGCCAATACCAAACGCATCTTTTTTTTTCTAAAATGCAATTTTTTCCAACTGCTAATTTCGTTTTTTTTTATTAAATCGCCCAATGAAATGTTTTTCTTCAGATAACTCCAGTCGTTCTAATATCTCATCCAATTTACTCATGTAACCTAACCTAACCCAACCTAACCTAACCTAACCCAACCCAACCTAACCTAACCCAACCAAACCCAACCTAACCTAACTTAACCTAACCTAACCTAACCCAACCCAACCCAACCCAACCCAACCCAACCCAACCTAACCTACCCAACCTAACCCAACCCAACCTAACCTAACCTAACTTAACATCATTGCTTTCAAATGCATTGACAGTGGAGATCTTCCTAGCTCGAGACATTTTCTGGGCTATAAATGTTAAAAATTAACCTATTTGCAACTATATATAATTATCTATAAGCAACACAGATGTAAAAAAATTACGTACATTCAAAATATTTGTCACCCACAAATATAATCCTCTCAGTAACAGTTCAACAGATACTAAACATCGTTGAAAGTATACATTATACCTTCATCCGAACATATTTTTTTCCTAAATTCCAAGAAACAATTGAATGGTTCAATTCAAGGAAAAATAATTATTATCTCTTCTAGGACATCAGGTAAAAAAAAATATCGGAAATGCTAAAAATAATTTGTAAAATAATTAAACAAAAAATGTCCACACGTTGTGGACAGTGGAGCTGCTGGTAAAAAATAGCTGTCTAATACGTATGGACAGTGGAGTACAAAGGGTTAATGTAATGATATCTGTACTTATGAGAATTAAAGAAATAGTGGACAGTTATATTTAAGTCCGGAGAGTAGTTTGATTGATCCAGTTCCAAAAAAAAATATGCTTTGTAAAAAATATGTTGAGAGTCTTAAAAGTTATTTTATTAGCATTGAAGACGATCGATTTATAGTATCGAAAAAGCTTATGTAAAAAATAACAAAAATATGCACCAATCCGATTTACGTGACATTCTTAATATATAGAAATATATCATTAATAATATTTTTTTAAAACAATAAACAAATAATATTTAATTAAATAAAAATCGACTCACCAAATATATGAAATCCTGATCGAAAGTCGATTCTCACACGTACATCGACAGTCTGAAATTACCGATGACGAGATGATTGGAGATCATCTGCAATGAAACGCGAAAATTATACCAATAGACACGACTGAAATTGAATCGTTAACACAAAAATACCATTACCCGGTTAATGCAATAACACATAGGAAACAAATTGTAATTACATACATTTTCTACACAGATTATTTTCTCGACATGACTTCCGTTTCTCGTCAAATAATTATTACAGTTCGATATTAAAAAAATACACACACAAAACTATTTACACTTAATACACGTGTAAATTAATACATTTCATGCAATTACACCAGATAAAAATACGTGTGTAATGATCAATACGGCACTGACAGCTTTGGCTACTACACGTGATTATGCTGACAAACCAATTAGTAGCCCCGGCTAGAAAGTATCCTAAAAACATAGCGTGTTTCGTTCATTTTGTTTTGTATTAATATTTGAATAATATATTCGACGAAAGAAAATTAACACCATTGACGTGTGATAAATTAATAGCGCCGTTAATGTGAATTATGAATTTAATGAACGCGCGGAAGTATCGGCCGTAGAAAAGTGTTGTGATCGGTAAAAAATGGTGTAAGAAAGGGTTTGAGAAGCGTTGCGATTGATAAATGGATGTTGACAGAATGAGATTAATATGTACGTAAATATATATACCTAAAAACAAAAGGCAAGTAAACGAATTGCACAGATTGATGACGTTTGACAGGTGACAAGCGAACGGCGTCCGCCATGTTTGTTTTGCTCTTAATTTATTGCGCGAATTAAAAGTCTTAACGCCAAACAATATGACCATGTTATAACTGTCACAAAATTATATTAACGAGAAATAACAGTATACTTTTCAAATAAAAAATAATTTAAATATAAAACATGATTGCAATAAAATGTAGCGTTTGAATTTTAATTATTTTTTCATATTTATTCGCAATTAATGTTAAATAAATAATAAAATTATGGCCATATGGCGCTTTTGCGGCAACCCGAAATTTCATTTAAATATAAATATTTTCAACATCCTAGTGGCTAATTTTATTATAGATTCAAAGATTTGTTATGATCGTATTGCAACTATGCATGGATTTTCATATCATATTTGCATAAACTCACTGGACCATATGGCGATTTTTACGTTTGGTTTTTTTCTAGAGTGCGTTTAATAAAGTGACATTATGAACGTTTTCACCATGTGGCGATACTGAAGGAAAGCAGGATGTCGTATTTTTAGTGTATTTTTTTAAAATTTTCGTCTCTTGGGGCCCACGAAGACTCTTCTGCAGTGGCCCTGGCTTATTTATGGCCAGCTCATTACGAATGCAAGAAATGGCAAGCTTGGGCGCGTGCAGGGTGTGAGGTGTCGGGCACGCAAGCGGCCCTGCTCGGCCACAAAGAGGCCGCGGCCATAACAAATGAGGTGTTTTGTTGGGGGCCCACGGGGGGCCTCCGCAGCGTGAGGCTGATTAGCACCGAATACGGCGCGGATCCAAATGGCCCAGTGACGTCACCTCGCGCAACGGGGCTCGAGAGCGCGCGCCCCACACTATGCCAACTTTATGGTGGCGGTGATGAATGTGTCTCGACTACTCTAATACCTTAATTACGTTTACATTTCATTATATTTTTGCCCTAGACTTTTTCACGTAAAATTTATTTAACGCAATCAATAAAATGGTATTTTAAACAGCAGCGTTTGGTTTCAAAAGTAAAAAAAATAACGAAGATCATTTTAAGGGATAGAAATAACAATTCTTTCTTATATATAATAGAATATATTACAGAATCCAGATTTTTAGTATTGTGACAATGCTCCTTCTCATCCAAATAAAAGCATAATGAAAACGATAACCTCATACTTGCAGAATCTTACTAGCTAATGTCACTTATTTAATCAAGTGATTATTTATTTAATGAATCAACAATACTGTACTGACCTTTTTGAATCTCTTTGTAATTAAGATGACGATTAAATATGATACAATAAGTAACGCAACTTTGATACTAAATCAACTTAATAATAATTAAAAATTTTACCAGATACGAATATTATTTATAATCTTCACCAACAGAGAAAGAGAATGGGGATGCAAGGGAGGAAGTAGAAGCATTGTAGGAAGTATTTCGGTGCACATAAAAGCACACCGAGTGGGATTTAAATATAAGGATATGTAATAGTTATAACTACAATTAAAAACACCAGCAGCAGCAACTAAAGTTCTATTTTTTTTTCTTTTTATACCATCGTTTATTTTAGATTATATCTTAGACTGGCGAATTTGGAGCTTTATTTTTTTTAAATTTTAAAATAGAAAAATTCCACTCCTTTTTTTATTCCTATTAGAGTAAAATATGACCTTCATTGTACATGTGATGTGCATGTACGAGAGTTCCTCTTATACAGTGAGCTTTCCTATAGCGTTTCCTCTAAATCGCAGCTTTTTACAAAATTCCTTGTCAATCAAAGAGCATAATCTTCTTTTCGCTCCGCAATGTATTATAGATTTACGAAATATCTAAATTGACCCTAAATATATTATAATTATGTAGAAAACAGCGATTTACAGGAAACGTTATAGGAGGGTTGACTGTATTATTCCCTTCTACTGCGCCTTTTTCTACATAACGCACAAACAACAACTGACAACAAAGTTTAAATCACTTGATTTCGATAGGTAGGTCCTTTCCCAAGTATTGTTATCTTATCAACATTTACAATGAATTAAAAATGTCTTATAATTTTATAATAAAATATATTTAATGATTGTTTTTGTTAAAATAAATTGATAAAACGGCTAGTGTGAGTCTCGCACCTCACGAATAAAGACGTTAGAAATGTGTGCTGGCTTTGACAACCGACTCGCGGAGGCCTCGTGGAGATTCTCAAGAGGCCCGCGGTATCATTATATGATGTTGTTGTTGTTGTCATACCTGAATACAAATAAATGATGTATCAATTAAATGCATAGACCGATGACGGACACAGATACAAGGACTCGTCTCCACTGGGCGTCTGATTCGATTAGAAAGTCCCGGCAACCTGCAAATCATCATCTCTTGCGCCAACAGCACGGAAGCCCGCACCCGCTGTTGTGATAAGATGAAAGTAGTTATTAGTTAATTATCGGCGATTGCAGACGAGGAATCACTTATCATCCGACGCTTTCGGCGCCGTTTGATTTGTCAATGTTTATTTGTGGGAGCCGCGTCGGATGGCATCGGCCTGTGCGAGGATCACGAGTTTGATCTCTGGCATCCAGCTCTTGTTGTTCGGAATTATTATATTGAGACAATCCGCAGAATTTGCCATTGACATTGAGGAACGTTGACGCGCGGCACAGTTGTATCTATATAATAATAAAAATAAATATTATTAATATATATAAATAATGCAAAATTTGTGATTGATGTAAATAAAATAATATGTTATTCTGCAGATATTAATTATGCGCATGGTTTAATAAAATCGATCGATTTATTTTGAAAGTCATGGAAGAAAAGGTAATAATCATCCTAATTTCTTGAATACTTATTGTAACAATTTATCCATAACGAAGGAGTTTTCCACAATTTTCACCCTAAAATTATATGATTTCTCCAAAATACCTGTCATCTTGGTAAATGTATTCCTAACATATCTTGACGTTGTTAGTCATATTTCACGTGTTTTTTTTTGTGCTGTGATTTTCTACTTGTGGAAAACAAGAAAAATATTTTTGAATCCAAAGCAATGCCGTTGTGATGCCTTGGCCTCCATATTTGCCGGACATCATCCACTGTATCTTCTTTATATTCCCAAAAATGCTTAGAATATTGTAATAATGTTGACACCAGCTTATGATATATCTGAAGGAGCCTACTTTTAATGGGACAAAATAATAATATCGTTGAAAGCAATTTTTTATATTGTTAATATTGACGAAGGAATGTCGAAAGGCTTATAAAAAGATTTTAAATTTAGGTATTAACAAAAGGTATATTGCTTTTAAAAAAATTAGGTACTTTAAAACACAAATTTTAAGATATCATCATTCATCATTAGCCATCTATTACACATTTACTACTGAACGTTTGTCCCTTTCCTAGCTCGCGAATGAAAGTTCAGGCCAAAGGAGTCTGAGTCTCCATGGCGTCAGTATCCCTGTCTTGACTTAGAAGTCTCCATCTTTTAACAATTGCTGCCGTTTGACTTATATTTTCTACCACTGTTGGTATCGCATTTTACCCTCTTCACTGTACCAAGGCAAGTATTAAATAGAAAGAGGTTTGTCTCAGGATTCTATTCTAAGAGTTGCCGGTTTATGAAAATTCACAGCTAACATTAACCTTTTTACGTAATATCAATACGTAAAGAGGAAGAGGAGCAAAAATATCGAGACTTGCCGCTTGTCGGCCCTCATTTTAGGGTTTTCCTTCCTAGGGAATATTGATTCTACTCTAAGAAATGAGTTAAATAGTCATAAGGTTTTTAGTTCATTCGATATCAATTGCTCTGGTATCAACCGATTTTGTTTATTTAGTTTGGTTTATGTTTAATACAAAATAATGTGAAAATCACGGAGCTCACTAACAATGTTATTCTGGATGATATTTATTTTTTTAAAAAGGAAAATAGTGCCTGAAATATGATATTTATGTATATGTATATTTATGTATATAACCACTTGCTATATATATGTAGTGGTGGATCATGAGCAAAATATTTGGGGATTCATTATGACGGCGTGGGACTGCCACGAGTCGCAGCGCAACACAACGCTTAGTAACGACACTCCGCCCCCCAGCCCGCAGCCGCCCCGCATCCATTCAATACACGACGCAGACGAGCAGACAGCGTTCTTGCTCTACACCGCGCAGCGTAACACAAAATATAAATGTAATTTATATTTTCATATACAGAATAGAAATTCAATAGGCACATATAAATTGCGAATTGTCACTTGTGACTCGTTATAAGCAGACAACGCCCAGAGAAGAGGAAAACGAATACCGAGACAAAACCCTCCTACTTGCTTGGACACAGTCGAGAGGGTAAAATACGATACCAACAGGGTAACAGATATACGTTCAATGCCAGCAATGGTCAAGAGAGGGCAACTCTTTACAAAAAACTGCATACCAAGACGGCTTGGGTCCCCGCGGTATGGACACGAAAGGGGATCCCTCATGTCACGTGTGAGACTCAGGTTCCTTTGGCCTCGACTGCCACTCGATGTGTCTGGCAAGGCCCATGCATTCAGCGAGCGAGAGCCTTGTGGCTAGCAAATGATGATGTTGATATACAAATATATTTTTCTTCGATTTACTTGGAGGTGCTACAGCTCCACAGTGTATATAGACGAGCCTACCTCTTCACTTCCATCCCAATATTCTTTCTCTCTTGGAAAATAATGTCTGCATTGCTTATACGTTAAAAAAATTGCAATAAATAAATCATTAATAATATTTATTAAATTATTTAACTTATTTCGCGCTCGTTAGAATCCAAAAAAAAAAACATTTTACGTCTGGTAAAATTTTCCTTCACGATGGAACGAGTGTTGACTGACTTTATGTTGTACCAAGATTGAGTTACACTTGTATCACAGTCGTCATCTTCGTTACAAAGGGTTTCAAGAAGGCCAGTATGGTAATGAACCGAATTTAAAAAGAATAATCACTTGATCAATGAGTTGAATTAAAGTGATGAAAAATTCTTAATTCTGTATATTTTAACGATTTAATATTAATTTATTACATATTAGTAATAATGATTGATTTCACGCACTGTAAAAAAACATGTAAATGTTTTTATATTCTCTGAAATATTCCATTATTTTAAATATTAATTTTTCATTTTGTTCAACTAATATATCTGTATTATAATAATACATAAAAATTATTTTAATGCTTTTTGAATTAATACGTTTTTGAGTTACTACGATTAATTTTATTTTCATATTTCGAAGCTTTGAATAAACATTTATCTATAATTATGATTCTCAATAAAATGGAAAATGGGCTATTGCATTGTTGATGCAAAAATTAATTTCAATTAAATAACCAGCCCATATAAATAGTTTTTAGAATTTTTTATATATTTTACATAGCGAAGTCAATAACCTAAAATACGCAATATGTACAATGACCAATGTAATAAAAATCTGCACATCGATTGAGTTTCACCGAAGTCGATTACTATTCATTGGCATCGGAATCATTAATTAGTATTGATTTATTAGAATATCTTTGCGGTTACTTTATATATATTAAAGGATTTCAATTATGCAAATTTATTTTAATATAAATTACCGCAATCCAGATACAGTTTCCGCGGATTTCATATCGCCATTCTTCTGATCGGCGCTTTTGGGGCTCACTAATGACAATTTACGATCTGCGAGCACAAATAATTATGACATTTCCAAAAAAAATCTCTCAATATTGCCAACAATCAACATCGAAAAGAGGTGTTATTCGAAAATTCGCTCAAGAAATATTGTGATAGGCCGATAATTATGGGTCCCGTGGTTCGCCGCCGTCGGCTAACATCAAATGACATTGTAATTAATGGAGTGTTTCACCTCTTGCTCGTAATACAAATGACTTTATTAGGGCCGTGGTAGCTTGACATTCCGTAATTAAGTCTGGTGAAACGTTAATTGGTGAGGTATTGAGTTAACCCGCGCAGTGCGTACATAAAAAAAGGGTGCCGGGCACGTGGACGTCATGTATCAGGTGCGGAACCAGGATTGATGATCGCCCGCCACTAAACATTTTTTTCTCTGATAAAACACGCCGAATATATAAATATTACGCTAATATTTAACACGATTCCATCAATTTTTATTAACGTTTTTTTTATTTATATTCGGTCGTTTGGGGGTTTTGCCAAAAATGCACTCGGTCATTCTAGCATTTGGCCCACATTCGTCGTCATTATGTAATTATTTATTGAAAATTATACATGTATAGATTTTTCATAATAATCATAGTAATATAAAAATACTAATAAGACTATCCTTGGATGGAGGACAAAGAAAACAGACGAATATGTGCTAATCAAATCTGTTTTTGTTCAATTTATCTTTTTGTGCAAAGTTCAACGAAGAAAAAGTTGGAATATATCGTGTCACCCGATCAATTAATGATCGTGTCCAATGTTGGTTAACTACAGTAATCATCTGATTCAATATGACATCATTTATGATAATATAAATATTTTATTTGCTTTAAATTTATAGACAGACCTGATTCTCTTTTATTGTTCAATTAAATTGACATGCTGTTAAAATAGTTTTTTTTATTTATATTTGGCCATAACCGCGTTAAATCAAACAGTTATAAATAATATAACTGTATATAATGAGAGTCAAATATGTATTTTTAATAATTTTACACGAAAGTTTTTGATTTTTCTCGAATAACTCTTTTAATATAAATTCTACATGTCACAAACGTTTTGTATTTGTCTAAAAAAGTCTAAAGAATAAATATTATAAATAATCATTGACATTCATTGTCCGCAATTGTGAAAAAAAATACAATAATATTCACTGCTGTTGCCACGAGTGCAATGTTTTTTTCGCTCGCATCCAGTACGATGTGCCGAGTGCGAGTGAAACGTGACATCACCGAGAGCGTTGCATTTTCGCGTCATATTCATTAGGTAAAAAAAGCCAAAATAGCTATCAAATTATAACGCATATAATAAATAACTATTTTTCAAGAATTCATCAATATCTTGACTTGAAATACTTGGGGTCCTTGGGAGACCCCCGTTGGACGACGCGGTTGTTTTCGAGCCGCCGTGACATATGAATCAATAAGGAGTAATAATAATGAATAGCAGAGTTTTTGGTAAAAAAAACCTTCAAGAGTAATAAAATAATATGTGGAATTTTATTTTTAAATGCGTGAGTTCAATTTAAATTATTATGGTTTTTTTTTATATATGTCCCTGACGTATCTTGCCATTGTATGCATAATCTTTTCACACATCAAATCGCGTGAAAATTTCAAGATAGCTAAACATTCAGTCTAAAATTAAAAGAATTTTTGTCAGAAAAAACTAGATATTGGATTTTTGGATTTTATTTAGATTTTATGCAACCTGGAAGGACTTTGCAAAAGGAAGAGATTTTTTTTTCTATTCAATACATTACTTTACATTACTTTACATACATTAGTTTACACATAAGTCTATTGAGATTTCTTCCCCTTTCTTTCCTATGGGGATTTATTTCTTGTAGTGATTGCCCAACATCCGACTCCAGCAGCCACCGCAAGTTCCCCTCTTTGATCTCCTTTGATCCAAAGCCCGCGACGAGATTACGGCCCGAAATCGACAAGAACGTGAACAGAACAGTTTAGTAGTGGTCGGAGGATGGGAACATCCATCGGCCGATGGATATGCGATATGCGGCCCGAAGTGTGAGCCGCAATGTATCCCAACAAAGGAACCGATCCGTCAATCCACATGACAGCTTTTGATATTCACCGATGGACCAACAATTAAACACTAAAAAAAAACAACCGACATCCACCACCGAGACGTACAGTCTGTTCGCGAGGATCGAACCGTGCGTCTCGCACGTAAAGCGCATTTGATGAGCGCGGATTTAAAGTGCGCGGAATAATAACTTTAATTAAAATTTGCATGTATTTTTGATCGGTAAGCATTAAATATTTAATTTAAGTGTAATGAAATTTGTTAAAGGCAACCCTCCTATAGCGCTACAATATGAAACCACGCTATAGAAACCTGCGCTATAGAAGACTAGGGGCATACAAAATGTATGCGTATATTTTTTTTAATTGTATTTTGTGAATTGAACGAAATGAATACATCAGATATTTTCTATGGTGAGAAGTGTTGTAGGAGGATTGACTGCAGAGGTGCACCCATCCCACGCTTAACACAGAAGGTTCTAATAGATCACCGTGTTAAATTAAACCGTGTAACGCGAGCCAACTTTATGGAAAAGAAAAGATTTTTTTTTCAAAAGATAATAAAATAAATACAATTTTTATTCGACAAATAGAATCCGTGCTAAAAAGCAAAACCTTGTTAAGCGAGGGATGGTTATGTATTATTTACATTAAATTTAAACTCAGTGTTTTTTTTTTCATTTTCTTAACTAAAGAAATCTACAAATTTGATAGATCAACCCTGGAAAGCAAACTTGCTGTATCTCGAAAAATAAAACTTTAGAGAGGAATTAAAAAAGCATTTAAAATGTTAATAATTCTTAAACAAAGATGATTTAAATCATTTTACATCATTTTTGGTAAATTCATTGAAAAAACCCTCAAAATTTGATTGTGGTATCCAATGTTCCGTATCGGTAGTTTATCGATCTTTCCAGGGTCGATATATTACTTTATTTATACCCCCAATAATTATATTTATATTTGAAAAGCCCTAAATTCTAAGTAGTGAATGTGTAATATTGAAATCAGTAGCAGGAAATTTCAAAAAATATTTATTAACACTCAAATTTCTAATAATTTTATTAAATAAAAGCATAAAATAAATTTTGTTCCATTTTTGAAACCTATAAAATAATAAAGTATATATAATAAATTTGCTACTGCAGAGAGCGCTCTCCGTCATCGATCTGTTTGATCACTGTTTGTCTAAAAATCAATACACGTCACAGATATCATCATCATCATCATCATTTACCAGTCACAAGGCTCTCACTCGCTGAGGGCA
>JAGXCT010035468.1:0-63414 GCA_022495035.1 Philopotamus ludificatus | reverse complement strand
TATTTCAAGCAAGCCGGTACATCCATCACACTAAAATGTATAATGTAAATGTAAATGCATGTATAATGTAAATGCAATAAAAAAAATTGACATTACTTTTCGCGTTACCTAATAATATATTGTTTTCATTTAATTACAAACATGATTTGTATTTTGGCAAAAAAAAATCATTCCGAGTCAAATGCTCAATGAATTATTCATTTATTTAATGTTTTAATATAAATTTTATCGGAAATTAAAACACTCGGAGAAGACAAATATTTAATGTGATTTAAGATAATATTCATATGAATTTAGATATTTTTTTGCTACTATATAAATCTTTATAACTGTGGTTTATATAAAAGAAAACTTATTTAAACAACAACCAACTGAAACAAGTTCCGAGTCGATCCAATAAGTTTCAAGCTTATTTGTTGGGACTTTTTCATCAAAAATAAAATAAACATTAGTTTTCCCATCGAGGCATAGTTTGCGTAAACTAAATTTTCAGAACGATTAATCCTATATATCATTTTCTATGTATACACATTTTAATTTATGACCAGAGCACTATCTTTTTCATTAATCTTATAAAAGATTGACCGTCATGTGTATGCAATACAAAAGTTTTATTATTATAAAACGTGATGGAAAATGTTAGATGGTTTACCACCACATTTCATGCCAGATTGTTGGCGATATTATCGTTGTCCAACAACTTTGACTTTTTTGTATAGCGGATGTTTTGTGGATGTTTCCATAGATATTTCGCAAATAATATCCTTTGACCGCCCTGGGGGCTTTTGCACGTATTAAATTTGTTTTTCTTTCATAGCCGAAAATTTCACTGAAATTGAATTTCTATGCGAGAATAATTAATAAATAATAGCCTGTCGATTGTGTTTTTTATTTATTTTCAATCATCCTGTATTATAAGACACATTTAACGCAGACACGGAGGCTCTTAGCCGTCGGAAAATTGGCTGCAATTGTGCGGCGACGAAAAATTCGATGCAGACCAGAGAAATGTGAGAAAATGTGTTCTGAACTACAAATGTGTTCTCGGCATTTCTTTCCTATCACGTTTCTAGGCTAAAAAAGAAATATGCCGTCTTTCTGTATCGCAAGGGACCACCATTTTTATTCGCATCTGCGGCATTACATTATGCGCTAGTCGCAAAAAAAATCCGGTGAATATTTTTAAACCAATAAGATACAATAAGCGCACTGGGAAGTCTCTTCCTTTATGTATTTATGTAATACACCTGCAAATAAATGTTTTTTTTTCCACTTCGTATATATATTTTTTATGTTCAGATTGATGAGAGCGGCGAGAGTAAGTACTACGTTAAAGGGATAATTATCCCCGGGACAATTATCCTTTGAGGGTTGAATAAATTATTCATACCATTAAAAGTTTTATGTATTAAGCCGCAAAATCTCACGAACAAATATAACCTAATCTTTGAGAGCATAAATCTTTATTACATCTTTGATATTGACTCGGAGACTGAGCAAATAAATCGTCACTCTTCATTAACTTACTCGGAGAAAATGCGACCAATTTAGAATCTACCATATGCGACCCCAGATATGTGATTAAATAAAATATTTTTGCTCTATGAATGAAATCTCGCGGATATTATCTTCATTTAAATTCAGTCTAAATGAGTTATTTTATTACAGGAGGGGAATTATTGGATTTTTCGTCTGCATATTAAATTTTCCGTACAGTTTATTAAATAAAGGATTTTATGACATGAGATTGCGGCATGATATTGAAACAGTAATCTAGTGAAGTGAAAAGTCATCGGTTCCGGCACACCGAGCAGCCGGCAAGAGTACTGAGTGGTTAAATTTAAGGGTTCGGGGTTGGGGTCCCTATGGGGTCACCAATCCACTTTTGCCGGTAGTACCGTAGTACGACCTGACCTCGTGCCGCGGTCGGACGTGCGCCGTGCTACACGTGGAAAATAGCGTGGAAAACCCGAAGAAAAGCCGCATTTTCCGTCCAAATATATTTGACGCGGCCAGTCAACCGTGAAGGATTGGACTTTTTTTTTCTTTTCCAAAAAAAAAAGCAATACCCATCCTACGTATAACTATACATCTATATATATATATTTGGCATCGTTTATTCAGAAACAGTTTTCAATATTTCGAACTATAATATGTGAATAATGCTACGCTGATGGACATATAACGCATACACCAGTTTCGCCGATCGATAGGAGTGTAAGTACTGCACATAGAATTTTTTTCGTTGAAAAATGTAATATGCAATAACTTATCTACTTTGAGAAATAAATTTTGCGTATATGAAAGCCACGAAGGTCTGTGATAAATTTCAAAGCATGTAAAGACTCTATAAGGACGAATTTAAGAAAGTTGAATTAGATTTTGTGTACTACAGTGTAAGGGAACAGCACCTGGGTCCCAGAGTGCAATAAATTAGAAAGCACGCAACGCGTACGGACCCAAATATAATTCTGAATATATTTACATCGAAAATAATAAATTCGATGCCATATATGCTTTTCAATATTAAAACATTGCATATGATTTACGTGCGAGCGTTAATAAATCCTTCCGTATATCTTAACATCTTTGCATAGGCTATTAAACAAAATTTATAGTCACCATAACGTAAGGATTAATATATTACGTGGTGAAAATATAGAAAAATCCTTTTCATCCCTTTCGCTTGTATAAATATATTTTTAAGTCAATATATATATTATAATAAGAGAATAATAAACGCATCGATCATTATTTCTCGCGCAAACATGTAATCTATCATGCCTTAAAGAACTGTAATTATACGCTAAATTACAAGACAATGCTTAACATTTCCCTCTCAAATATATAAGTTTATTTTGGCTCTATTTGCATAGAAGTCAGATTTAACACAGTGCCATATAATATATCAGGATTAATCAACATAATCCTCGAGCTTAATTTATTCATGGCCGAGACGCATCCACCACAATCCTAATTATTTAGTCGGCAAATATTATCATGCACTGTTCTAAATGCTAATCATTTCGCCCCTCGCTTAATTATCATATTGCAATTCGAATTTAAATATATAAATATATTCTTATATTACTTTTAAAATGACAAGGAATGCGTATATATATATCTGATGTCGAAAATGACGCAAATAATGTACATACATTAAAATTTAATGCGTATCGTCAAAATGGATCCCCAGACACCAAAGCTCAATTTGGCCAAAAGTCCTTTACATACAAATAAAATCGAATACGTGAACATACATTTTGCGAATAAAAAAGTACGTATCGGGTTTGCACTTAAAATATGTCGCAGCTGTTTACTTGCTCTGCTCTTTTGGACCCAATTTCGACAAAATAAATAAAATGCTGGATTTAAACGTCACGAAAAGGCAATTTTTAACCATTGCCACGGGATGCTCTCCACATTTAACTTTTCCACTTGAAAATGTTTTTTTTTAATGCCGCCATTTTATAATTCGGCTCTCGTTCGCCGTTTGTTTGAGTCCTATTTTTAAACATTGTTATTGTTTCTATTGGGATTAAAGTTGAGCAAGCAGCGGGCTACATCTAGCTAAATAAATATAAATAAGCACAAGGGCATGCACTTAGATAGCCATTAAATAATAATTCATCACTTCCAGACTGCTATAAATAAAATTTTCCAGAATTAAAGGATAATTCATTTTAGCGTTGGCTTCTGAGGCATTATCACAAAGAAAAGCTCTTAAGTAGCATCTGCTTACCTTCTTGCTGGATGAATAATGAGTGTGCGTTGAACATGTGAAAAGTTTTCCGCCGCGATGAAAAAAATAGGAAAAACTTTCAAAGACAAAAATAAAAGAGAAACGCGTTTACACGGCGAATTCATTCACCGCCGCTGTACAATATACACAATTTGTATGATATCGCATTAATAAACCCTATCTCTCAGGTAAGAATAGCCTCGGCAACCATTCCCAAGTGAGCCATATTTTTTATTCGTCAGACACATTGCCCGTTTTGGGATAAAATGGAGTCATACATTTTCCGGCGTCTGAAAATATCATCCGTGTCCAAATTCACAACTTCCATGCCCGGGGGAGATATGTCAATATATTACAAACGAAATGATTTTCTATGTACATTTCAAAATATGCGGTCGACTAGTCGGACGAACGACGAATAGACTCCGCATATGTAAATCATTAATCAGCATTGAAATATATACCGCATACATGAATTATTTAAGAGCAACTTAAATATGTTAATCGTCGCGGTTTATTAAAATAAAATATGACGCATAAATATGCTAATATGCGGTGAGATTTGATCTGCGGAGCAATAAAAATTGCAAAAGACTGAAATTTCGCTTTGAAAAATCGTATTCAACATTTGCTGAGATCTTTTGCCAGATAGAATTTGTCGTAAGCGGTTTTTAAGAATTCGAAATGGTGGCATCGGCTTTTCAGATAGGAAGCGTCGAATAAGCTCAATATGGGTAGATAACAAACATACAACCTCCGAAGGGATTTTCGTATATGCAAAGCCATCATTATCACACGCCGAAATCTCTTTCCACGCTACATATATTTGTAATCAGTATATTTACATAATTCAATTGAGTTCTTATTAGGGACGACGACTTCATTTTGTTATTTTACGAACAAACATAAAACGGAAGGATACAGATATGGCCTGCGAACCGGCAAAGGTTGACAATATTTCTAATGGCGCAATATCTATGCCGGTCACTATCTTTAAGGATTATTGCCTTAGTGCCTACGTGGACTGCCTAAATATTCCTGACTCCGCACCCCACTACATCAATGGTGTTTTATGGATCTTTTCTAGGATTTTACAGAATTTTTTACGTGTACTTTTCACATGCGGTTTAAAAATAGACGTTAACCCCTATTTATTTGTTACGTCAGACAGTTTTCCTCGTTTCTCGGTGAGGTTTTCAAATTCCGAGAAAACCATCAAAATCAGTTTGAGTTTCCGAAAAAAAAGAATGTATATATCCACCTGGGAAATACGCGAAACAAGAATGGCAGGAGGGGCTCGGAAGTTTTAAACCCAATATTTATTCTTAGAAATAAACATAGTTTGGCGCATTACGCCGCTCGAAACTATTCTCAGAGATTAACGATACATGAAAAGCCACTTTGGCTGTATTTTAAATTGCGCAAAAATTAAATTCATTTTTAAAACAATACACTGATGAGCGCAATTATTATTTTAATTTTGTTAATTAAAGTTTTTTTTGTAAGCGAAAATTAAAAGATAACATAGGAGGCATGTTTATTTAAAAAACAAATTAATAGCGCTATTAAAAAATAATACTGAAAATTTTCCTTATAATCACATTTTCCAATAATGTACAGAGTATCCCATAAAAATGTGCATAAAATATAGATACATAACAATAAACGATGATTGGTTCGGCGCCATAAATTTTACGCGAGCTTTATATATTTAGGTCAAAAATGTCATTTAGTTAAATGTTTAATTAAAAAAGTATACAAGTCGGTGTTATAGTATAGGGACCCTTTTATAGTTATTTCAGACATTGTTCTCAAGGGGTATGCAGGGTTGCGCAACGTACAACATTCGCAACTTTATATTTAGCATAAATGTATTCAGGGAATTAGGTCCAGAGTAGGGAGCACCTCAATTATGAAGCAATCCGAGAATATTCTCTACTTGAACTATTCTTTCCTCTTTTGTACACACGGTAAAGAACGTACAATGCATTGAATATGGGCCGAAAACGGGGTATTAACATATAATATAAAATTAGCATGATTTTTCGAAAGCGAAATCGAGATTTAATTATGTGGGCATTCTATTGTCCAGTGGCGTGCGATCTCCAAAAATAATATAATTTCACACGTCGGCATATTCAATCCGAAAGAGTGTAATAAAATAAATGGCCAAATACATTTCGGTGATTGATCCTTTTATTCGCTTTTATTGTTCCCATTTCATGCATCCAATTCATATCATTCATCGATACGTTTCCCTTTCAACAAATTTGATAAATAGCCATTGTATGTATAATATACGTTATACAGAATAAACATATATAATATTACCTTTTTATGTTGCTACATTGGTATAAAATAATGAAAAGATCAATAAGGCTGTAGGGAATTTCGCTCCCCCCTTCCAAGTTCCCTTGTTTTCTTTTCGAAATGACAAAACGTTGCGTGACACTGAAAGACTATCGATTGTTTCATTTTACTTCTATTTTCAGCGCGAAAAATCAGAAGTCACGCAGTGTAAAAACCATTAGTGACGCAGCTATTCTACCATGGAGAACTTGAAATCAAAACAATAGAATCGATGTTGAAAATAGAATAACCTCGTAAAAAAGGATGACCAACACCTTATACTAGCTTTCGCAAAATTACATTCAAATCTGAAAATTCATATTTTTTTATTTCTCTTGTTTATCGTTCGTTATGTATTTGAATTCTACACTGAAAAAAATGGCGTATTATGCAAAATTCGCTTTAGGAAAACTTATTCAAGAGGGCAACCCTACCGTAAAGAGAGAATTCACATAAATATACGAAATTCTATTGCATTCAACGAAACGATGGTTCATACACTTTAAAATAAAAAGAAATACTTGATTTAAATTATTTAAGAGAAAAGTTTGAATTGAGTCTGAATGAATTTGAAATATATATTCCGTGGCCACATCGGTAGAAAATGTATTTGCACTGCGACTGGAAATTGTATATCAAACATTTGAAACAATTGGAACGTGAAAATTGCATCTCGATGCTGGATAGATTTGTTGACTCGGCGATGCAATCCATTCAGCTCGTTTTTTAACAAAATGGAGTACGGTTATAATATTAATAAAAAAAAATACACTTTTACGCAATTATGGAAATCACTGGTGGTTGTGTATTAAAAAAGAAACATCTTACATAGATAATGTCACCAATTATTTTGATTGAAGTTACTAATCTGATACTAAATGATGAAGACTTAATTGAAATTGTTCTGGCGAACATCATATCGGATGGTAACAACAACGAGGAATAGATGAACTACCACGTAGAGCTGAAACAATTAAAGAAGAAATTTCACATTATTAGGGAAACTATTATATTTCACATAAAACGACCGTAGTTTCGTCTGTACTCGAAATATAATTGAAATTCTGTATATTCAACTACATTTTTTAATAAGATTACAAGGACCACAAAAAAGTGATTATTACATTTAAAAAAAAGGGAAAGAAATCAGTCGTAGCAACAAATTAAGTCTGAATAATAATAATTAGAGTAAGATTCTCGAAAATGAAGTACAGTCAATTGTCGATATTTTGAAATGATCGTAAGCTGAAAATCATACAAAAACAATAAATAACAGAAGGTATGTATTGCGTACCTTGTTATTATTTCTGATATAAATTAATAATTTATATAGTATTTTTATCATCTGTCCTTCTTATATCCATCGGTAAGTCCTGCGATTTCAGGGATTACAGGTATGAGTTTGGTTTTTGTTATAAACATAACCGGATTAGATTTGTAGAGTTTTTCTTTTCTTTGCTTTATAGATTTCATAATAACAGGCAAGTTTTTTATAAATAAGGTGGAGTAAGTATTTTTAAATTTATGAATTCATTTTTCGCATCACTGATTTGGGAAAAACATGCAACCATGTCTTTTAGCACTTGATCAAGTCTTAGTTTGAGAGTTCCTCAACATCAATATCCAAAAGTTTAATTACGTATTTATTGTCAATTTATAGATTTGTTTAGCAAATTGTACAATACTGTTATAATAATTCATACTATTAAGACCCCATCGTCACGAGCCGTGACGATGGGGTCGCTATTTGGGATCTCAAGTTATTGATTTCTCTCGTATAACTCTTTTAATATAAATTCTACATACCACGAACTTTTTGTATTTGTCTCAAAAAGTCTAAAGAATCAATATTATAAATAATCATTAGCTTTTATTGTCCGATTTTATTGTCAGGCGCGATGCTTTTCCTAACTTACATTCGGTACGATGTGCCGATTGCGAGTGAACCCGTGTGATTGACATATGCCGCGACAACTCGGGGGTCAGTACGCGGCGGTGTGTCCTCAGTCTGCAGCGGGACATTCCCCGTGTGCGCTTGCCATTAACGCGTCATGTTGTTTAGTAAAAAAATACAAAATCTCCACCAAATTTTGAAGCATTAGGGTGTCGTTACGTTTGCCAATCCTTCTGAATAATGTTATATTTCCAAAATTCTTTTTATTCTCCGTTCTTGCAACTGATTGGGAAGAAGTGATTCTTATATTTATTTATTTATTTTTGACTACGATAGATGAATGGCATGACAGAAAGATTCCAAAGCACCATTCACCCATATAAAGATTTGATAATGACTCTAAAGATGCAACTAATATTCCCTCAAGTGTCGACACGGGTTACGATACGGGTTAATTGTAATTATTATTTTGGTTGGATGGAAATAAATATTATTTGTTTTATAAATATTTATTCAACGCGGGATAGATGGCATTAAATTAAATTAATTCCAACGCGCCAAACTACCCACATAAATATTATTTTTATAAAACGTGAAGAGCGTGAAGAGGTAATGGGTGTCTTCCTCTTACATCCCCCCCGGTCAGTGTTATAAAGAATTCCCTGTATTCATAGTTTTCGTCGGACACCTATCCGACTACTAACTCAGCTCAGTCGCGGTTAACTTGCAATATCGAAATGTATACATGTTACCTACAAGCCATAACACTGCTTAAATGATTTGATGAATGAAAATTGAAAAATAATGTTTTTAAAATTGTTTCTCTTCTGAGTCGAAGTCGAGAACTATCTCCATTCTTTTTCATAAGATCTTAATATATATCAAAACTGCAAATCACTTTTTATATTGCATTATAATATTTTGCAAAAAAAAATTACGCCAATTTTAATAACCAAGTTTAGCGTTTTAATATATTTTTAGAACCGATGATCAAATCGACATCGCAGCTATGCCAGTACGCGGTAGAGTAAGGGTCCCTAAAAGTTTGTTTTTCGTGGTTCTATTGTTTAACTTTATTTTCTGTACAATAAATTTTATTTTATGTTGGGAGGTAAAATGTAGGCCTACAGCCAGACATTGCATGTTGCTCTTTTACGATCAGGGTTTCACTGCCACCAAGGCTACTAAAACATTTAATAAGATTTATGGTCAAGTTCTTTCAGGTAATAGATTTGGACATCGAAAATTTAAATCAATCCAAAGAGCCCGTCAGACGCTGATATACTGAATTTCCTCATTGAATCAAATTCAAGATTATACATTGACGAATTAACTAAGAGAATTAACAGTGCAAACACATTGAATGAACAGTGAATAGTATGGATATTTGGATTTTGTGTATTATTTTCATGACAACGCGCCCTTACACTCTAAGAATGACTCTTCAGGTCGATAAAACATTGTTTCAGAGTTTCAGAATATACAATTTCATAACGTGGACGAAATAAAGATCCACTTTAATAGTAATTTTAATTTTAGCCTATCCATTTTTATGAAAAGAGCGTAATATATTTACAAAAACGTTGCGAAGCAATCGTTGGCAAGGAAGGAAATTATATTTTATGATATCTATATTTAAAATTAAAAAAAAAATCTTTCCGGTACTGATAATATATATTTTCCAGAACCAATCTACCGCGTAAAATACGAATAAAGTATATATGAATATGGATCAGAGGTCAAATTAGTTTCATTTTCGTTCTTTGACGTGTGACGATATGTTTTGGTTCACACTGTGCTTTATGGGGCGTGGGTCATAGGTTCACCGTATAGGTATTTCCGTTTCCGCTTTTCGCACACGAGTTATCGCGTAGAAGCTAGTGCGTTGTTTATAAAAATAAAAGAAAGGAACGAAATCATATTTGTATCAAAAGAATAAGTTTACCATACCATTACACACATGTTGCGAATATATTGAAATATATTTTATGATTTTAACCAAAATATTAATATATTAAAAAAAAAAACTAATATTGCAGGTAATTCGTGGTATTTCTCAATATTTAGTAATTAATTATTTGTTTAATGCATTTCCGCTGTTAGCAATTTCACTACACAACTTGTACATAATGGTTGTCGTTGACATTTGTCACAAATGGAAAATGATTACATGTGTGAAATAGAACAATTTTAGAATTAGGCCATAGGATGTGAAAGTAGGACAAATCCTAACATAAGTGTGACTTGTGGCAACTATGTTTATGAATGACTAAAATTGTGAAATGAGGCTTATTCTTGCGTTACACTACAATAGTTTCGAAAGAATAATTTTTATTAAGAACTCTCTATTGATATAACTGTCGTATTTAGTCATGTCTTCATAGATTATCGTATGAAATTTTCGTTTTTTTATAAAATTGAATAATCTCATCAATCCCCATTAGGACTGAATATTCCAAAAGGTCAAACCAATCAAATCAATAGATCGCAGTTTTCTCATCCTTACAAATATCGGTCGAACATATAATATGTAAATAATTAATGAAACATTAAGACTGATATGTTATGACGTTAAGGCTAATGAATTATTTATGTGAATTTTACGTTATATAGTATGTTATAAAGATTGATACTTGTACAATAGGGTCGTCAGCCCCTATATTCAACCCTCATACATATATAATGTCACAATGAAAAATAAATATGTCGAGTTTGTTTTATAGATTATTGATTTTATAATAATCCAAGACATTTATTATGTATAATAAATTATTCTAATTAAATTTCAGATTAGATGTCAGCATTTGGGCCTGATATGGACAACACTAATTGTAACAAAGATAAGCATAAACTTTCTACGCACGAACTTAATACTAAGGAATTAAACCCCAGTTTATTAAATACCGTGAGAATATCAAAGAGCGAGGAAACTGTGCCTAATACAGTGACGACATCAAAATCAAACAGTATAAAATCTGAAAAAGATGTTAGGTTTTCGTTGGCATCTACGCATTTGAATGACAGTTCAGACAGTAGCCTCGAGAGAGATGTAAAATCTAAAACACACAGACTCAGCGAAGGATGCAAGGAATTAATCGACAGACAAGATTCGCGCAGCAGCATACA
The DNA here is from genome assembly GCA_022495035.1 of Philopotamus ludificatus. Lineage (NCBI taxonomy): Eukaryota > Metazoa > Arthropoda > Insecta > Trichoptera > Philopotamidae > Philopotamus > Philopotamus ludificatus. The sequence continues at coordinate 52,303 of JAGXCT010035468.1, read as the reverse complement.
TTCGCCTAAAGTGCCGAGAAAATATTTCACGAATTGGCGAACCGCCTGTGATAAGACTAAAGATAGAACAAAAGAATTGTTGAAAAGGTGGAGGACGCTTCCTGAATCTGAAGGACACGGGGAGGACGAAGATACCATTTCTCACGAAGATAAAGAATCAGCTAAAGGTCACGGATGGAGCGTACACGTATGGAGTATGTTGACGTTATCTTTGCACCGTAGATAAATACCGTTTATTTTTTATAATACAATATTTTTAAAATAATTTTAGCAACGTGGGTGAATCGATTCAGTATTGAGGGTGGCGATGGTGTCGATATCGATGGCGATGATGATGATATACCTCCACGATTATCGCCATTGCAGGCTGATAAAATGACATTATTTTTCAATGAATTGCTCGACACAGATAGAGATGATTTAGTCAGTGAACAAGATTTTGAACACTTTTGTGAGGTATAATTTATGTAACATGAAAATAACAATTATTTTTCAGTATACGAATATTTATATTTATTTAATTGAATTATTTGTTGATGAATAGATGGCATTATAGCTAATTCCAAAGCCCCATCTACCAATATATATATAATTTTTGTAAAGATTATTTAGGGTGTGGGTTTTATAACTGACAATCCTTGACCAGTATCATAAAGAACTCCTAGAGTTCATAGATTTCGCCCGAAGATTAACCTATCCGTTTACAAACTTAACAACAATAATATTACAATTAGAATTTTTAAATTTACAGAAATTAGCACACTTCGCAGATTGGTCTAATAACTCTCCAGAATATAATATTTTATTAGAAGTAAAAAATGAGTTTGTCGAAAGTTTTATCGATCCTTTACCATCGCAGTAAGTAAAATTTAAATATATTAATATAAGGTAATTTCCATTTTATTTAACATTAAATATTGGAATATATGCACATATTTAAGTACGCATCATATTCAGCATTATATAATTTGTTATGATGTAGTTAAACATGTATTTATCCCCTCCTTAAAAAATCGGTTTTGAATTAAAAGAACGTTACACACGAATATTTTCACTCCATCATCGGAATGAAATATTTACTGATCAGTGTATTTTGTAGACTCATAAAAAGGTAAAAATCTGACGAAGCCAGGTCCGTAGATTGAGGAGGGTGTGGCAAAATTGACCACGAAAGCTCCAAAATTTTATCTTGCATATTTTTTCTCAAATGCGATGGCGCGTTTTCATGAAGTAAAATAATGTTCATTTAATTTAAGAGGACTCGTCGTATTTCTTGTACCCATAAAAACTATTGACAGCAAATACTTGCTGAAATTGGCAGATTTCAATTTCAAGAGCTTGTGATGGATTATTCTCTGGCAATTCCACAAAATTTCATTTCTAAACAAGTTGAGGCTGTATCAATCCATTTTTATTTTAAATAATATATTCGGTATATATATATTAATATTTTTCGTCGTCAGTGAAGATTCTTTTCAGGCTTTAAGTCATAAGACCTGCTGCAATACACACACGGTAAATTTGTTTCTATCGCGGAATTAATTTGATACCCAAGATCTCTAATTATTAATCTTTTATCTGAATAATTATATTAAACAAGACTGATTTTGTAGTAAAAATTAAGACTATTTTTAATTTAAGTGCACTCACTTAATGAAAACGCCTAAATTGAAATTTGTAGAACACACAGATCGTTCATTGTCATTCAAGTCTTGTCTACTAAATAAAAATTTGGCAAACCATTTTACCACATGTTCACATATAGTGTCATCGTAAAATTTGACGAAAATCCTACATCACCATTGCCTTTTATCTTTATATTATATATTAATCGTCTAATTATAGGGTTCAATTTTATGTCTGAACATAAAAATATGCAAGCAATATTTTTTGATATACCTACAATAGCCAAAACTTCTCCTCAGGAGACAATGACCCAATAATTACGATGAAGTGAAAATTTATACATAACATTACCTAATAATAATACATATTTAAGAATGAACTATAATGTACAGCACAATCTCGATTATCCGTGTCCAAAGGAAAAAAAAATACAACGAACTTTCTTTATTTTAACGAGCGCGAAACAAGTTAAATATCTAAGATATGTGAATTTATGGCCAATTTAGACGGGTTTAAAAATATCGAAAAAGAAAACATGAGTTTCAGTTTCCACATATAAGGGTTGTGTATATTATTTATATGTGAATCGCATTAGTTACAACCCATCACTGACTGCTGTTGACACTTTATTGCAGAACTTACAGATATACAGATTCAAATATAAGAATACAATATCTCTTAGGAAAATTGATTTTAGAAAATCATAAAAAGATTTTTGTGAGAAAACTAGAATTATAGATTTTCCTAATAAATATTAACCATGCTAAAATAAAATACTTCTTTAGAAATGCATTTGTAATTCAATTTAATTTAAAAAAAAATAAAAGTTTAGAGTTCGGGTTATTCTCGCCCTTAGCACGGATAATTCTGGGTATAAGTACATATAAATAATGTAAACATTTTATTTCTAGATATAAAGATAAACCATATTGGAAAAGATTAAGTGCTGATCTACCACCGGGTACAGTGGATTGTGAAAATTGGTTGGCTCGATGGAGAATATTACTCCCATCATGTGGTCGATTTCATCGCTTTCCACTCTTCTTGCAATATTTTTGTAAAATATTATTTGGAGTAGTAAACAAAAGTGGTATATAAACTTATATCATAAATATGTATTATTATAAATACCTTGAGTTGATTAAATGCTAATTCAATAATAAATTTGATATATAGGATCAGGAAATATTACCGAAGATGAAATGCGAGCATTTTATATGTCCGTAGTTGGACTCAGCACATCAAGATGTGATCTAATTATGGATACAGCATTCAAGCTTCTTACAAGTGTAAGTAAACTTAGAATAATTATTTTTGAAATGATAGAGTACATTAAAATTGCATTTTTTATTATTATTTTAGAACCGACATCTTCAATTGGATTTTGATACATATAAACGATGCTATAGCAATTGGCTATGCGGTAAAAATCCTAATGGTCCAGGACAATGGATATTGGTTCCCCCAAGAGGTCCTCTGTCTAAAGAATTATTTCCCGTGGATTACAGTGCGCTCAATACCGATCCGGCTCATCTCGAACGATATACTCCAAACAATAAAACAAATAGACATTCTGTGATAGTGTAAATAATCAGCGAAATAATCATTTATATTATTTAAAAAAAATGTAAATTTGGACAATTACATTATTTAAATCGAAATATATGTACTTCATATAATTTGTTCATTGGTTAATGCTTTAATGTTTAAATAGAATATTGAATCGAAACAGATTCGATGTTTTTATAACATGATTAGTGGTAGTGGATAGCAACAAATATATGAATTTATTTTAAGTTCAAATTATCATATCATTAGGATCTAGATTAGTTGAGAAAACGATGTAGCATTTTCACAATAGTCAAATTAAAGCTAATTAAAAAAAATATACTTTGTTATCTTATGCTACGTATGTGTTTATATCGATATTAAATACTTTAATTGTGATTTAACGATTATTAGCACTATTTGAAATGTAAATAAAATAAAATTCTAAATTTTTTACAAATTTTATAATGTATATTTGCACTTTTTTAAAATAAAAAAAATTAAATAATTAACATTTTATTTTATTGTGGAGATAAATAAATGGAGATAAAAAATAAAGATGTATAATTAATGTTACATGATAATAACGATTATTTTTCAGTAAACGAATATTTATATTTATTTAATTATTTGTTGGATAGATGGCATTATAGCCAAAGCCCCCATGTACCAATATATATCATTTTTGTAAAGATTATTTAGGGTGTGGTTTGTATAACTGACAATCACCCTTGACCAGTATCATAAAGAATTCCCAGAGTTCATGGATTTCACCGGAAGATTAACCTATCCGTTTACTAACTTGGCACAGTCACAGTTAACTTATATGATATAACTCGACAAAATATAATAATGTTCATTTAATTTAAGAGGACTGGTCGTATTTCTTGTACCCATAAAAACTATTGACAGCAAATACTTGCTGAAATTGTTAGATTTCTTAGATTTCATTCAATTTCAAGAGCTTGTGATGGATTATTCTCCGGCAATTCCACAAAATTTCATTTCTTAACAAGTTGAGGCTGTATCAATCCATTTTTATTTTAAATAATATATTCTGTATATATTTTTCTTCATCAGTGAAGATTCTTTTCAGGTTTTAAGTCATAAGACCTGCTGCAATACAAACATGGTCATTTTGTTTCTATCACTGTATTAATTTGATACCCATGATCTCTAATTATTAATCATTTATCATTTCCTTCAAAGACGTAAAAAAGGAGTTTCACTGAATTTAGTACCCGCTTTTCTAATCTTGAATCTACATTTTCATAGAAATTGTCAATTTTACAAAGTCTTTACCCATTTTTTTTTACTAAATTGCATCTCAAAGTTTAATAAAAAACTTCATAAATATCTTGACTTTTTTTAATAAAATGGATTATTCTAAGTAATAAAATAGTTATTCATAATTTGGTAGATAATCGTAGATACCTTTGACTAATTTAGGTTTCTTTATCAAATCATTCCTTGTTTGTCATGACAATCAAATAACGTTTAAGGCTTTGAGTTAAAATATAACTAAAAATGTAGAATCAGACTCAACATAAGATATCTATTGGAATAAAATCAAGCTGTGGAGTCGTTAAAAAAAACACGACTCCGATTCCGATATTTACAACACGACTCTGACTCAAAAAAATTTAATTTTATCAGATTGTTTTCTACAATTTTTTCATGGTATAGGCATAAAAATAAAACAAGATCAAACTTTATTATTTATATACAATATATTATATTAGAATTTATTCTTAAAAACAACAGTATTTTTTATTAAATCTGTATTTGCACAGGCTCTCAGATCAGAATTAAGGATTTTGAGAGCGGAAAATAACCGCTCATCGGATACTTGGGTTCGCGGTAATGCACAGACTTTGCACAAATTGACAGTCAACGTTGAATCTTTTACAATTTCTGGATACCCCTGTATTGCCGTTTTAACATTTTAATTATAAGCTCGTTCAATTGTTTCGACAATTTTCAATGCATCGTAAAATTAATTTTGAATTTTGAAATAGTGTCTCCTTCGTCTACTATATTGAGACTCTAACGAGGACGTTTTATTTCTTCTTGTTAATTGAGATATTTTTCAAAATCGTCTTTAGATACAGCGATGTTGGATGAAGATGATGATAATTCAAGTATTGATTGATCAAAACTGCCTAATGTCGTCTCGTTTCTCACTTGAAGGCCCTTCATATGAATGGTTAAATCAAACAAACGGTCCTTAGCTCTATTTATTTTTACTTCCGTCAATATGGATCGAACCATGGGGGCAACATAGATCCCAGTCAATAGAATATCATTGTCCAGTAAATGTTTTCTCTGCATGGCGTTTATTCCATCAGCAATGGTATTACTCTGAATTTCAGAATTACAATTAAAATTTCATAAATAAAGAATATCGCTTCCATGGCAACACTTGTGAATATTGCTGTTTTTATTATTTTTTTCGCAATTACCGAAAATGAAAATCAATAATTATTTATTCTGATTGTTTATTTAAAAAAAAAATATTTAGTTTACATGATCTGAATATACATACTATTTTTGGAATTACAATACATATCCATATGTATAGAGAGTGCCAAACATTTATACCGTTTTGCACCAGTTTTAAAATATTGAGTACAAGTTTGTATTTATTTATAATTTTATTCACTTCTGAACAACCTTTGATCAGTTTAATTTATGTGTACTATTTTCGGGGAAAAAAGCAACTAAAATGGAAATAAATCAAACTCATATTTATATTTCTTTTTTTTCAAAAGTGGCCAGTCTAGTAAAATAAACTTTTTCCAAATTAAACCTTTTGTTGTACATATAGAGTACTTCATCATAACTTATAAAGCTTCATTAAAAGCTCTTCTGGGGTATTTCGTGAAAATTGTAATGCTTACTCTTTGCGAGCCTCAATTGTTCTTAGCGTATCAACTATGCAACCGATGCTCAGGTAGCATACATGCGCGTTTTAAAGTGATCTTTAATCGTTTTAGTGCATTGTGAATTGTACTTAAGCTCAAATTTACTTGTTTAGATTCTACAATCTTCTTGTTAATTTGTTTTAATGTTATAGTTGGACTTTCTTCAACAATATTTTTAATTTCGTCTAATAACTCAGGAGATAGTTTAACATTTTTTTTTCCACCACGACATTTTTCTTCAAATACACCACCATTATTGTTAAACCTTTTTATAATTTCTTTTGCAGTATTTTTATTAATTTCAGCAATTTCTGCTGATTCATTTATTGTTATTCCATCTTTGTAGCATTGTATCAGTATACTTTTCTTATAAGAACTGATGTTATTGTATTTACTTGGACGATTGTTTGCAACAGGGATGTTTGATTCTGATTCTGATGATTGGGGCGTTTGTACAATAATTCGTGTTCGCCGACAAGAACCCATCGGATTCACACTATCGGCAATTTCGGCATCCATATTCTACTTTCAAAAAGATTAGTTAGTATAATTGTAGATATTTATTTCTATATAATTACCGAGTTGCTTACTGGTACAATTGCAAATGAAAATGGTGGATCCAAAGAGAGATTGTTTACCAACTGACAGATTGACGCTTCGCGCGGCGAATGTGTGCCAACCCAACCGACAAAACTGTTGGTCTTAACAATCAAAAACTCTACACATTTTTTATCCTGTAACATCAAATGTCGATACAATGTATTTAAAATTTAGTGAAATTCATTTCATATACAAATGATCTAATGGTTTATTTTGATTTGTCAAAGGTTTTAATTTAATTTATAAATGATTAATTTGACAGGAAGCCATTTTATTTTATCTTGCGCACACAAATCAATCATTACATAACAGAGTACACAAATCAATAATTTTTAAATAAAATTAGGGGAACATCAAAGTGTCTCTGTGTTTTAATTTTAGTGACTTTCCTCCCCGAAATCAGTACATATATTTTTTAACTGGTGCAAAAATAGAACAAGTTTTTGGCACTCTCTATACATATATGTATGTATCGTAATTTTAAAAATATTATTTTTGGGTCAAACAAACTAAATAAATTGTATTCTGAAAGAGCATTCAGAAAGTGGTTTGCTAGATTACCATACTGAAATTCATTGCTGGACGAACCAGGTCGCAGTATGCTTAAAACACTAAATAACGATGTTCTACGAAATGAATCCAGGCCTCTATTGATGCATTAATAGAGACACTGATTATGACATTTTAAGGAGATTAAGGATTGATAAGGACTAATTTGATTTGCAAACGGTGTAATTTGAAATGCAAGAAAACATGAGTGTCAGTTTCAACATATAAGAGATGTGGATATTATTTCCAATTTAAACCAAGAGAGAAAGGAATGGAGATGCAAGTGAAGAAATAGAGATTATCAATCGCATTAGTCACAACGCATCACTGACTACTGTTGACAATTTATTGCAGTACTTACAGATATACAAATTCCAATATAAAAATATAATAGCTCTTAGGAAAATTCGAAGTGAAATTAGAAAATCATAAAAAGATTTTTATGAGCAAACTAGAATTATAGATTTGCAATGCATTTGTAATTCAATTTAATTAAAAAAAATTAAAGTTTAGAGTTCGGGTTATTCTCACCCTTAGCTCGGATAATTCTGTGAATTAGTGAAGATGAAAAGCATTTTATATGTCCGTAGTTGGACTCAAGCTTTTATCTACAAACGATGTTACATCACATGTATTTAAAAATCGACAGTAGATTATTTATTTTGAGTGGGATAATTAACTTAAATTAATTCAGAATTCAAAATTAATCAAAACTTCACAAGAAATCATTTAATTTAAACCGCCACGTTGGCAATAAACAACAAGACTATCAATGTCATATAATTTAATTTATTAAATTATAAACAAATACATTGGCAGTTGTCGAAATAATTAGTGTTGTTATTTATTATTATTAAAGTTGTGATTAACATACATTATGAATTTTGTAAATAACATATTTTTTCCTACACTCTCATTTTAAAATAATAAAAATAATTATTATTATAATATAACTATTATTAATTTGTTGTTAACATTGCATATTGCAGGGAGAGTTATAAAAATAGACTATCATACGATACTTGTTATGGTCGACCGGCGCGGTGTTGAGGCCGTAGTAGTGTTTGACAGCAGCTACAGGTGTAGGGCCGCAGCGCTGATGTGGCCCTGGGCCGTCGTCTGGCTGTGGCTGGGCGCAGCCGCGGCACAGCCACCCGCGCTACCCCACTGTCGCCCTGCGAGCTCCGCCCCCGGGTAGGCCTCAATCACTCCCTTATTCATGTTTCAGGGTTCTTCAATCACTTTTAACATGTATATCTATAGATACCCTACTTTTTATAATACCGACCATACAAAACAATCAGAATGTTATGTTTAACATCAATATTAAATCATTTCAAACATCTGGAACTTGCAGGAAAAGTAATAGGAGTTTGAATCGGTTGTAATTTTGAATTGTTCAATGATCAATTGTATTAAAATCACAATGAAATTAATTTAAATTATGGTACAAAGTAAAGATCAAACATAGAATAGGAGATACCAATTTTTTAGTGTTGAGAACAAGTCTAAACCTGCTTGAGAAATGTAAAAAATGAAACAGATCAAATCACTCTTAATTATATAAAAATATTAGATAGCAGTGACCAAACAAAGCAACGGAAATTACAGGTGTAACTATTACTTGAACAATTAACGATAACATGTCTTTACATATCAGATTTTTAGATCATTGACAATTAAAATGCACTTGCAACGAAAAGAATTACTATCTCTTTGATGAAACAAATCTCAGATAATGCAAGATTGTAATCTCAGTTTTGCAGCCATATAAACTAAAATTAAGTAAGGTGCTATTTATTATAATGTAGATTTCCCATAATCATCTATTGGTTGTTTATTTATATTTTTTATACAATTTTCTGATAATCAATAATTATAATAATGCAATCCGAATCCATTTGAATTTCGGACATAAGGCTATATTACTTAGGAGATAAAATGAATTAATCCATAATTTGGGCAATTTCGATTAGTAATATTACAGAGATAAGTTATATTGATATAATGAATGACCAATATTGTTCAGTAAAAAAAGAGATGGCATTTACATTTAGAATTTCTTATACCATAGAACCTCAACTCATTGATTTCCAATTTCTGATAATACGATGAATGCGGTAAAAAGATAAAAAATAACATGTATTTTATAAAATATTTAATAATGATGATGATCCTAGTCTCAAACGGCTCACTATATTAGTTTGCTTTATTCCTGAATTTCTGAAAACCTTTCTGTTTCAATGGTATATTTTTTTACTTCCTATAATTTTTAATTTATTTGAATAACTCGTTTAATATAAACATTACATCTTATGAAATTATTCCTCATATACTCAAGTTCAAGGCCACTACAGGAAGTAGATTGCATCGATGTATGCTATAGAAAGCTTGGAGGACTTTTGATTCCCCCCATCGGGTGCTGCCGTTCGTTTAAATTTAATTAAATTATTTTGAGTCTCTCAGTTAAACTTTCTCGATGCGGGAATTTTTTCAAGGCCTTTTTAAGTATCCATGCTTTACTTAACAAAAGGTCCAACGTGGTCAAATATGACATAATTTTAAGACGATAAATCAAGGAATAATAGATGTAGGAATTTTTAACATAGTTTGGCTGGGTTTTTAAAAAAGGAAGGATAAATGCGAGTAACGACAAATGCCCAAATGGTATATTGCGTTTCTACCGTACAATATTTCGATAATGAATATTAAATATTGCATTTTTATAATAAAATACATTGGTATTATTTAATTACTGAAATGCATAATATTTATCAGTAATACATGTTATAAAAATATTTATTGTAAAGAAACAAATACATACGACGCACCTGATAAGCAAAAACATAAACAACTATTAACGTTACAAACATTACATGTTTATAACGATTAACTACTGTTAATTTGTGGCTTTATGTCATAGTATAATTTTATTAATTTAAAAATTGTTCGCAATATTTTCCGCATATTTATATGTGCATTTTATTTTGATTAGGTATTATAATAATTTTGAAATAAAATTTTCAGCTTGTTATATGTGAGCACGTTGAATGGAGAAATTGCTGCGATCGATATTGCTGCAGGTACAAAAAGATGGAATTTTCACACTGGGGCTCCTCTACTCTCGTCCAGCATTCATCGGCTGGAAGTAATATATAACTGAAATATATGTATCACATATAGATAAATAAAAATATGATATTAATTAATTTATTATTAAATTTTATAAGTTGAGCAGTGGTGGACAATGGATGCGATTGGTCCCTTCGCTTAGCGGATCATTATATAAATTTAGCGGTGATAATTTGGAACCTCTTCCAATTTCCGCCGATCAATTATTGTCATCGTCGTTCAAATATTCCGACGATTTAGTTATAGCAGGTTTCTACATGAACTTTCTTTTTGATTTATCATTTAATAAAAATGTATTTATTTCAATAAAAAATTTTAGGTGCTAAAGAGACAACTTCTTTTGGTCTCTCCACCGTTACAGGAAATGTTATATATGAATGTTCCGTAACTGGTTGTGTTAACAGTTCAGATATTTATAAGAAAAATGGAATATATAACGATAGTCCAGAAGTAGAGGATCCCGGAGATATTTTACTGATACGTAAAGTGACACAGACTGTTCGCGCATTTGAACCTCGTACTGGTCATGAAAAGTAAATATTATCTATTTATTTTTTTAAGATACGGAAGATTTATTATATATCCGAGTAAATATAAAATTTAATATTTGCTTTTAGATGGAATTTTAGCGTCGGCCAACATGAATTGACTCTACCTCCGTTTGAGGGTTGTATTATGCAGGAAGAAACACCACTAGAAAAACCTGACTTGGATCTAATATATAAAGTAATTGTGCCTGAAGGATTGGTTTGTGCAATGGATAAAAATGCGCCACACAGAGTAGTATGGCAACATAAGGTAAAATAATAAATGATCATTATCTGAAGTAGACCCAGAATTAATGTCGTATTTTATCGATGAAACTCAATCTCAAATTGTTAACTGTTTATTAAAATGTATTCATACAAAGTTAATTCCATTATTATCTTTGAATTTCTGCTATCTATTTATTAAATCATAAATCTCTTTTTTATGAAATTCTATTGGTTTTGATTCAAAATACCCGGAAATAGCCGATTCTACCTCGTTCGCTATTCATTTTTTTTGTCTTTCAAAAAATGTTCTATTGATTGGAACAGATAGTAATCTGAAGGTGCTAGATCTGGTGAATTTTAATAAATGAATAAAGTGTCCCAACCGAGCTCATTAATTCTTGTCGCGTTAACTCAGCCACATGAAGACTGACGTTGTCATGTTGCAGGACTATTTTACAGCCACATGTAAACGATTACTCGGTCACAATGCCACTTTGCTGTGACTGTTTGGCTATATTTCAACAATTCGAAATAAATTATTCCTCTTAGATCTTACCATATAGATAACATTTTTTTTAATGCAGTCCGGCTTCCGTGGTTGGATTTGCTTTTTGTCCAAGGGTTTAAGCACTTATTTTTTCTTCCAGTTGAGAACCCATTTCTCATCTCCAGTAATTCAGTCTTGAAGAATGGGGCAGTATTGCTCTTTTTCTTGCACTAATCAATGAGTTGAGTCATTCCATCTTGATTGACATGAGACAAGTTGTGTAGGATCCAAAAACCTTATCTTCGAATTATTCCTATATTTTTTAAACATCTATGAGTAGTAGACCAGGATAACACGATCCTATTAGATATTTCTCTGATTGTTATTGTTGATCTTGCTTCGATTTCAGTTTTTAAAGCCACTTCATTCACTTGACTATGCCATCCTCTTCTGATTCATTTTCCAAATCAATGTTTCCACAATTCATTTTTTTTAAACCAACGTTGGCATTTCCTGACATCCAATATGTCACCATAAATAGCACAAATATTTTTCGTGGCTTCACTGGCATTTCTTTTTAAGTGAAACAAGTTCGTAAATGTTGTTCTGGTGGACACACTTCTCCCATAACCACTAGACTCGGGGAAAAGGGGATATTTTTTATCTCAAAACAATATTCGAATAGTATACTGTTATAAAAAATATGATAACATCTTTCCAGGATGACAAACCGAAGATGATTGTTTTTGAAATCCTGTTTCCAAAATGAGACATTAATTCTGGATGTACTAATGTTCTAATGTACTGTCAATTAAATAACAGTATTCACATGTTATTATCGCCTCTCATTAATTTTAATATTATACATTTCCTATTTTTAGCTGGATTCGCCAATCGTAAGTGCTTGGCAAGTTGAAGAGTCTAAATTGAAGCAGATCGATTTGTTTGGGATACCTCATCTGCCTTTTCAAAATAAAAATTATCAAACATTTATATCTCCAGCTGTATATATTGGAATGCATGATAGACAGGTAAAATTATTAATGCGTAATTATTTATACCCTTAAAACGCAGCAGAGCTAAACACTAAACTGCATCAGTACGCGGCATTGTTTTTTGTTAAATAATTTAGTCGGCGAAGTGAATGGAATACGATCGCTACTGTGTGTATTTTTTTTATTGATCTTGTGAGTTGTTATTAATTTAATATAAGTTGTGTATGTGAACTGATTTTTAAATCAAAAACAACACTTAATTCTCACTGGTCTGCTTGTTAACGCACGTTAAAGTCGCTCGTACCTTATGAAGTGTATTGCGCTACAAACCTGGTTCATGTTCTTATTTATTTGTCGTATGATTACAGAATACATAGTATATATAGACATAACAATCGTATAATAATAATATTAATAACAATAATCTGTAATAATAATAATAGTAATAAAAAATAATAATTAAGAGGTGATGGGATGGCAGGGTATCGGGGTGTAATGATGCATTGGTCAAGTTGGATGATGGTCATGTTCACGTGCGGAAGACCTATAGCGGCGCAGACGCCAGCCATTGTAGTGCATTCGGGCTAAGGGTATTTAACGAGCTAGGCCACCGGGGATGTTCTTATCATATGCGTTTAAAGGGTTAACAAAATAGTTTATAAATTATAAATGACATTAATTTTTATATTTTATTTAGCTGTATATTCAAGAATCGGTTAGGATGCAAGCTATGGTCCAATCATCATCCAGACAGTACCTGGGTTCTCCACGGTATAAGGATCCTATTGTTTTGCCCTGGTATCCACTCCCCGCGCAGGCCCTTGCTGAGTGGAATTCCGACTCTACAGCTATATCGAGCAATGCTGAAAAAGATCATTCAACAACAGCCTTATCTATACTTTATGCATCGGAATATGTAAATGGTTTGTATACATACATACGTCATCAAAATATTTAAATAATATTGTCAGGAGTTTCTGTCGTGGGGGGTGGTCTACGATCTAAAAGTCTATCTACTAAAGAAAATCAGGAAAGAACGACTTTTTTCCAACATTGAGGTGATAAAGACAGAATCGCTTATGGAGCTAAATGCTGTATTGTAAATTATATATCAGAAGTGCTTTGAAGATTGACACAAATGCTGGCACTTGTGTATGTGAAGGAAACTACTTTGAAGGGGAACAAAATTAATATTTATGAATAAATATTTTTTGAAAAAAACCAAAATTACGTGGATTTCATTTCTTCATGTCTATTTATTTTTATTTTCTTAGGTAATGGATTTTATTTGTATACCGAAGATGATCGTAAATCAAACAAAGATCCCAATTGCAATAAGGATGTTTATAAAATTATTAATGTATTTAAAAATATAATCGAAAATTATAATAAACGTGTGCCGTTACATGTTGACTATGTTGGGTCCGAATGGAGCGATAATCAAAATATTACAATTTTGGTTGTATCTCTATGGTATTATTGGTATGTACACTATCGTTTAAATAAATATGTATCAATTAAATGCTCAGTTCATGTAAAACATCTCATTTTCAGGAAAGAAGTTCTCTTGATCGTAATTGGCTCATTGATTTTTTACAACTTTTTCTTTAATAAATTTCGCCATGTTCCGACTCAAAGGATAATACATAGGGTAATTTATTACTGCAAATACTTTTATTTTAACTCTTTGAGTTGCGATTGTTGATGTATGCTCACTTTTTTATTATTCTATTTCATGGAATAATTCTTAAATAATATATTATTTTTATTAAATTCAATTTATTAAACTAACGTTTCTAGGTTATTGTCGAAAGAGTAGATAGCTCCAATAAATCGACAAATAATTCCGATATTCAATCTGAAGTTGTAAACAATCCTGTCGATGCGCCACTAACTCCATTCCTTAGCCGTTATTTAAACGATTTCACTCCGATCAAATGTTTGGGTCGTGGTGGATTTGGAATTGTTTTTGAGGCTCAAAATAAAATAGACGAAGCCAATTATGCTGTTAAAAGAATTACTCTTCCAAATACGTAAATATATATTAATAAAATTTAACATTTATGTTATAATTGTTTTCCGATTCAAATATGATTTTCGTTCTAGAAAGGAAAAGAGGGAACGAGTTCTGCGTGAAGTGCGAGCTCTTGCAAAGTTGGAACATAACAATATCGTTCGTTATTTCAACTCTTGGCTCGAAGAACCACCACCAGATTGGCAAGATCCTTATGAAAAGTATTTATTTATATTTTTGTGTATTTTAATTTATTCTCGTTACATATTATATGAATTTATTTTTAGGGAGTTTATGAAGGACGAAGATTTTACCGAAACGTATTCAGCATTACCATCTGATAGTCATATCGCATCACATTCCAAGTCTGTTAAAATCTCGGAGAACATAAAAACAATAGATAAAATGCCATTCGACTCTGTTGATGAGGGATATGGTGCTTTTCCCGAAGCCTCATTCCGACAGAGATCATTCAGTGTGAATGATTCTTGTAGTATTGTTTTTGCCAACGATCCAGATGAGCAATCTAATTCGCATTCAAAAACTAACAAGTCTCGTAGTAGAGATCACAAGATATCGTTTTATATTGATAGCAAGAGTACTATGGACGATGTGGACGGCAATGTGATCAATGATATTAGGGATGCCGTTGAACACAGTACTTCTACATCGGATATCATTTTTCGGGCAGATGCCTGTGAAATTGTCAATGAATCCACCAAAACTAAATTTGTAAGGAAGCATCATCGAAATTTATCTCTTGATTTGCGTAAATCCAGATATAAAAAGGATAAAAGTCCTCCTTGTGGAAAAATGTATTTGTACATACAGATGCAGCTGTGTCAGGAGAAGAGTTTACGCGAATGGTTAAAAGAGAATAATAGCATTCAACTACGCCAATGCCAGGTTGGGAAATATTTACATAATGTTCGTTAAACATCTGGCAGAATACATTACAGTTTATGATTTTTGTCCAGATCACCACAATGTTTGACCAAATAGTGTCTGCCGTCGAATATGTACATCTTCAGGGCTTGATTCATCGCGATCTGAAGCCGAGCAATATATTTTTTTCAGCTGAGGGTCTAATCAAAGTTGGAGACTTTGGCTTAGTCACAACAATGGCTGATCCACTGTCCAGCGAAGGAAATAGAAGTAGTATTGGACCATTTGAGTATGGTAAAGAAAAGCATACTCAACATGTTGGTTAGTTATTTTATTTTTATATTTAATATATAGCCCGTTGATCGAGAGGGATATGTTCTGGACATGGTCATGAAATTCACGATCAATGGGTGATTTAAAAAATTTAAAAAAACACTATAAATAATTAATAGAATTTACATTATTAATGTTTTTGTCCCGGTGTAAAGTAATAAACGGTAAAATCTTAGAGCATGATGCATCGACGTGAGCTACCTCCTGTAGTGACCTTGAATTTGTGTATATCTCTCTCCAGCATTTTCTTAAACACTTAATAAGTAAAATAAACTCATGGGAAAACAAAAATAGCCCAAGAATGAGATGGTTAATAATAATAAATGTCATATGTAATAAACACACTTTAAAACACTCACTCGCTCGTTATCTTCGGTGTTTTCTTCTAACGACTCCATGCAATAATTGTGAAAAGAAAGCATCTTTTCAATGATGTCGACACATTGCCTACGGGGCGAATCATGGTAGACCACGCGCCTGTGTCGGGGCCAATTCGTGGAAATTTGATCAAAAAGTATTTTTTTATATTAAAAAAAACCATAACTTTTTAATGAAAATTTAACTACTTCAACATTTACTGCATAGTAAATGCAAAAAATATTCATACTTCATAGAGGGTCACAAAACATGTTGTATTTTTGTACCAACATGGAAAAAAACGTGCATTGAATAACGCGAAATTCACATCTACCTCCGCAACTGCAAGGATACTGATGATGCCGATTACATATCAACTATAGTCAATGCATTAACACACCGGAACATTTTCTGAGAGTTATTATGGCAGACCGTATCCTGTATCTCTTCGTTGGTTAGGCGTACACTTCATCTACATCGACACCTTCGATGTCTCTGGAAGTAGCTATAAGGCTCTTCGATAATATCAATTTCATAATTGATGTGATCTTCAACAATTTCTTTAAACAATCAAACACTCTTTTATACTAGATTGGGTGACTTTATTCCACACTTCGTCGATTTTTCTGATGGATTTCATAATACTAAATTGTTTCAACCAAACCCGTACACTTGTCCCTGACGTATCTTGACATTGGTAGCCATATAGGATGCTCAGTTCATTGTTAACTGTCGAAATGGTTTCCCGTGTGCTAGACTTGTGGAAAAAAAGATGTAATAACAATATAATAAATCTAATGACTTTAAAGAAAGCATAATTACCGTTGATGAATAAATTAAGATTTTTTTAAAAAAACCAAAATTCTATGCATTTTTAATCAAACTTCATGCATATGTTTAGGTTGAAATAACATGTAATATAATAATATATGTATTATTCTCAGGTACACATTTATACATGTCTCCGGAACAATTGCGCGGAGAACCACACGATTTTAAAGTAGACATATGGTCTCTTGGGCTAGTACTTTTAGAATTACTAGTGCCTTTTGACACTGAAATGGAAAGGATAGGAGTACTTAAGTCAGTGCGTGAAACCCGTTTTCCAGGAGGATTTGAAATGTCGTATCCCGATGAAGTATGTGTAAATAATTTTAAATAATCGTAGATCATTAAATTTGTTATTGACGATCCTATTTCTTTTTTAGCATTCACTGCTGAAGATTATGTTATCGCCGGAACCAAATTCTAGACCGAGCACATTCGGCATAAGAGCTCGTCCACCTTTATCACAAGATACCGATCCAAAGTTTCACTTTAGCATTCCGTACAGACTGCCGCGCTCGTCCACGAATTCGTTTTCAATTTGATTTGTATAAAATTTCCGACAATCCCATTGGGTATATGTAATTGTACTGAAATAGAAGACTTTGTGTTGCATTTTATCTCGGATTGATGTAATGTAAAAAAATCATATTCACGTTTAAACGGATTTTTTGAAGGTTGATTTATCGTTATTCTTGAAAATACGTATAAAATACATCTAAGTTTAATTTTTAATGTAAGTGTATAATAAAGCAAGCAAATATGTAATATTGTTTGAACACACTCTTTAAGTTGTATTATCGCATTTCCCCAAAAAGTGGCTTTTTAGTATTATTTATTTTTAATCTTGTTTTTTATTTTTCCCTTTTTATCTAATTAATAATCTTTCATTTAAATAAAATGCTTCTTTATAATCCTAAGTTAATGGTTGTGAAAAGGAAGCATTATTTAATGATGTGTCAAATTGTGTTGAATGAATTTAATCTATTTTTATTCTTTATGTTCATATTTTGTACAAATAAAACCGATGGGGGATCCACGATCTCTAAATTCTCTCTCAATAAATATTTTTTATGCTTTTGGGCTAAATGTATGTTGCATGATGTAAATGCCGAGCACTCAAGCAGGCCATTGCTCTGAAAACGCTCTTGCGGCTTGAAAGACACAATCAGTTGCAAAAAAATTGATTTATTTTAAAATATAAACAAACTCCAGTACGTCTCTTATTTTTTCACATAAATGTATATCTGAATAAATAATTTCCTATGATAAACAGTAATAAATTCTAAGATTTAATTAAGGTTTTTTACTGCTTTTTACTTATGATTGCATATGCTGCATGAATTATAATATGTATAGGGTGTAAATATATATATTTTAGTTAATTTTTTTTTCTTTAATATAATTTTATCCTTCACATTTTATTAAATATTATGTGTTGGAATTTTTAGTTTTATTTTCATATTCTATATAAATTACCATTAATAATCTTCCATATTTCATGTTTTAAATATGAAACAACGATATGAATAATGTCATACGAAGCAATAAACCCCCTAAATTTAATCGTAGTTTAGTCAGTAATAATTAAATTTGTTAAAGTAGTGAATAAAAAAAACATTTATTTTAGATACATCTTGTTAACGTATGAATAATATTTACAGTAACTCTGAAAAGCGGTATAATCAGCTTATATATTTTTTAAATAAAATCATAAATTTTGATATGTATTAACAATATTTTTCACATTGTACGTTTTGGTTATAGACTCGTTGACGTTCTTTTATAACAAACTTGTGTATACATAAGGGATTCACTCTATTGTCAATTATTTTTCTAATGCATTTGTCCTTTAAGATTAATAATCATTGCCTGTATAAAATTGATTATTGTCACTGCTATATTTTTCTCATCGTTAGCAATTCTAAACATGAAAATATATTTTAGTAACTTTTGTCTTCTAATATATATGTATATAATATATTTAAAAAGTTGTAAAATTATTGTTACAGTTATATATTATTATAATGTTCACTTTCTGTGATATACTCTTATAAACCAAGTGAACTGAATGTGATTTTTTAATAATAAAACGTATGTATACATCGAATGTTGCATTTTATTTATTAAAGAAAGAAAAACAATATTTTTTTAATGATTGTGCTTAAAATGATGTTAACCATTTGAGTGCCAAGCCTTTTCTTAAAAAAACAATATAAAATAACTAATTCAAATGATAAAAACATGGTCGTTTTATATGTATATACATGATAAAACAGAAGGGTAATAGAACTGGCAAATACTGACATCACTTATATAACATAACCAGACAAAACATGTAAAATGAAGCACGATTGCACTTCTTGGCACTCAAATGGCTAACCTATTTATCCACGGTTGGTTCTTCCACTTTTTCTTCTTCATCTTTTATGATATCATCAAGGACTCCATACAAAGAAGCATATTCTATCTGTATAGTGGCTGTTTTTACTGTAAATTAAACAAAACGGTTCAAATACAAAAATTTTGATGGTTGTGAATTGAGTAGTCGACCCAGTTACCGCGCAGGGATAGAATGTTTTGCATCAGAAGCTCGGCCTTCGCCACGTTGGCAGCCATAATGCGGTTTAATTCCGAGTATGACGGTGTTTTTTCGCCCATCTTTTCATCTGCGCAATTCAAATTCGACGACAGTGCCGCTATTTCAAGATCTAACACTAAAAAATACGGCCATAACTTACTCATTCTGATATTTTTAAATTATAAAAAAATAAATATTTTATGCATAATAATTTAATATTGTGTTATAAATATGGTTATAATATTGCGTTTTTAGGGATTAAAAATATTTTCTTACATAAAAAAATAATAATTGGACATGGTTATTATGTAGCTTGTTAGGGTCGCGAGTTGTCAAGAAGAGCCGGGGACCATGCCGCCTTATGAGCTCACGCTGGTTTTACGTGCTGCAGCTCAAGTGCGTCTGTTTATTAAACGAATGACATTATTATTAAACCCCATTTAATTAACTTATATTAATAAAATACATCATTAAGTAACAGTTAACAGTTTGAATAAATACAAAATTAAATTTTTAATAATTAATTTGTCCTATTTTAGGTTATGAGTAAAGTTGTTATATCCTAGTAAACTATTATAAACCGTTACCATTTTATTGTATTGAATTTGTTATATATGATGGTTAATAACAATCTTTGCGTATTTACAGGCTGATCTATTAAATATTGTCCGAAGAACGGCAATATCAATTTTTGATAGAAATGGTCTAATACGTTCTATTGAAAATTTAGGAAAGCGCAATACTCCATTCAAAATGACAGCTCATGGATCTAGTCATCGTGTTGCAAATTTTTTTCTCATTAAATTTGATTCCGATACACGGGCGATCATCGATCTTAAAGAGGAATATAGCCGAGATCTCGATATTATAAGACAGCAAATATATCGTATAAATGATTCAGTCGAGTCTACGTGTACTTTAGAAAATGAACTACAACCGCCAGCTCACCGTGAAAGTGTAAAGAAAATGATTGCGACTGGATATAGAGAAAGAAACAGATATACACATAAATTTAAATATAATACTGGACTCACTTATTATCCTTTCCAAAGATAGTTGTTTCATTATCGTATAATGTATTATTTTGTAGAATTGGTTGTATTAAATATATATAGTATTAAAAATGGTTTTATTTTTTATCCGATATTAATTTTAGTTTTAGCTAAGGTGAAGTGAAAAGAAATAATGGTATTTTTTGTTTTGATACGTAGAAAAAATATTAACATAAAACAATTGATTTGTTAGTTTATCCAAAATTTTTCTTTACGGATTTCTGTTTAAAAATCTGTTGGCCTTTCCATGAAGATAAATTCTGTTTGATTTTAGGCATTCAATTTTTTTTTGCAAAGTTAATGTTTTGAAAATAAAACCGATTATGGTGATGGATAAGGTGATTTTTATAAAAAAATCACAGTTTAGCCTCCTGTTTTTTCTTAGGTGATTCTCACTGTGTGTGATCTTATATAGCTACTGTGTTGCAAATATTCCCATTAGTTATTTTCCTAAAATTAACACATTTTAACATCTCCGTCTTTAATTCTTAATATAGCACATACGTCTTGTAATATTCTAACTAATCTGTGTCTAATTAATCGTAACTGAGATGTGATAGTGTCATAGATGGTCAAGCGGTCAAAACAAGTACAGTAATACCTCCTTTAGCGTTAAAGATGTGTTCTTAGGTGACAAAGTGTTAAACCATAAATATTCAAACTGTTTTTCTCCATAGATCCTTTGTTGTTCTTTGGGTTTTCCCATCCCCCGCTGGCTTATTATTGATTTTTTCTAAATTTATTAATTTCAAATGTGTTTTTGACAGCTGACACAATGCTGCTCACTTTGATAGGGTTTTTGTAGTGTGGACAATTGTAAAAAAAAAAAACATCTGTAATTTTTATTCATACTGTAGTGGCCATGATTCACCTTTAATATTGGAGACAAAAAAGTGATAATACTGCGGTGATCACTTTGTGGAATTGAAGATGACAGTCATCTGAAAGCCAGGACACCTGCAAGGGCATTATTGTGTCATTAGCGATGAGACTCTATAAGGCCATTATTACCAAAATTTAAATCAGCTGTAGAATATTAGTGGACAGCTGCTTTGGACAATTTCAATGTTAAATGAATTTTTAGCAAATGATGATAAAAATTTTATTGCTCTGAACATTTCATAATGAAGTTTACCATTAATACCATTAAATTATCGAGAGGCTGACCATTTTTGCATACAAATAGGGCTACCTGAGCCCTAAACGTCGCCAGTCAGGATTTACAGTTGAAACCCTAGTGTTAAACCGAAGATACTGACCTAGTTAGTTACACTCGTCGCTGACCTTCACTGTAAGCAGACACTATATCCGACATCATTGGCAAATTTCAGCCATAGTATCTTCCTTACAAGGCGACTGGGGGAGTCGGTGGAATCCACAGCAGAAACGAGCAGATCACGTCATCACTTTGACGTAGCGAAACTGACGCAACCGCCCTACTCTCTATATAGTTCATTTCTCACTTATGTCTGTATTTTGAGAATTCATTAAATCAAAATATCAATTAAATAAACATGGTGTCAGGTAATTCATACTGTGGAGCATAAACCCCCACAATACCTTTATTGTAGGTAAATATTTGGATTTGGAACGACTAAAACCAGAACCTAGTGATATTCTTACATAAAATAAATACACAAATAATGCAGTTGTTGATGAGAGGGATGAACTGACACTCTGATTGGTAAATATTTGGATTAAAATTATTGAAGCAGACTTTAATTTCCATGTTCAGAGATTTGCAACTAATTCCTTTTTTTCATAAAAAGATTGGCAACTACGATAAAACACTTTCCATGAGGTATGAAAATGGAAGCTTTGGTTTTTTATGGGCTTTCTCGGCATAGCCCATAATACAGGATAAGTAACAGGAATATTTTTTTGAAGCCAGAACTCTTCATACGTCTTTCTAAACTGCACCTCAAGTTCTTAGTTTTTGCCTAATCTAATAAACCTAAATGGGTTTGGATCACGTGGACCCTCATTTTTGTTCACTTTGACATAGACAACTCTATATCGACCCCAGTAAGGTGAAATCCATCCTTGGGGAGCCATATTGCCAATTTGGGAACCATTATGCTAAATGAGACTTTTTATGCAGCACTCCAAATCCTATTGATAGCATGGACACTGCTTCTCTGATAATGAACGTGAAGCATGAGAGGAAACCAATCTATCAAACTAAGATATACGGAAAGTACCACATTTTTAACACTTTTAGAGAAGACTGCATTTTATCGAATCAGCGCTAATCGAGGATCTAAATCCTAGATCATTTTTCTATCCACCTTGTATAATTTTAAGGGCTTTTCTGCTTGTGGATTGCCCATCAATTTCTTATAACGATTTTAATTATTTTTAAAGTTCCATAATTAAACAAAGGACTGGATGATTGATTTCTCTCAATTTCATTTTGAATTCTTTTGTCAAACCAAAAGTAGCATTAAATATTTCTCTACAGTCATATATTAAATTCAGCAGTGGTCAGCGTCAGATTATATTATAAACAACAATATAGGGCATTTATGCATATAAAAAAAAAGTGTTGATTTTAAATATTTTAATTTCAATGAAATAATGTAGCGGAATGTCTAGATATAATATTTTGGATGAATAATTTCATTTATGCCTATGTCAACATGGGGGTTTATTCCACGAATCAACAATTAATATACATATACAAAATTTCTAACAATTACATATATGTTATATTGGTCTCTAAACATTTCACAGTAATTCTAGCACCAAATATGCGTTTTTGATAGCTAATCAATGGGTTCTGTGTAAATGTATTTGTGCGAACATACTTTATAATCCTAAACACATTTCTGACATGGAATGCAATTCCAAAAAGCAATTGGCACAATATTGGATGACATTAAACATTTTATAACGGAACAAAATATGCTCGTAGAAAAAAGAGATAATGTAATATTTTTTTTTTGCCAAAAAGAACAGCTTATTTCAGGGGTGTGTCAAGATAACAACATACAAAGATCAAATGAAATGCAAATATAAATTAATATTAAATAATATATACATAAAAGCTTTCCAAAATAAACAATTAAGTAAAATGAACAAAATGACACATCCTTAAATTATTGTATTTTACATATGACGAGTATTTCCAAAGTTGATCCCACTCTGTGTGGCGCCTTTATTTGATCCGTATTGTAGGGAGATGACGCCTTGTCCGGCTCTCATCTGCTCGTCTGAGAAATTGCGGACATTCTTGTCGGCTTCTTTGGGTCCAATCGATGGTTTTCCATGATTTCCAGCCTGTAAAACAAATATTGTATTACACAGATTTCGATTAAACACTTTTTTCTCGAATATTTACCTTTCTTCCTAACGATTGCAGGCAGATGACGACAGAATTTAGATTCTGTTTCTCCCACAAATCTACTGTTTGGAAGGTCTCTTGTGCCGGTACACCGAGATTTTTGGCGGACTCCAAGAAGGCGTTGATGTTTTCCATGCACTTGAATGCCATTTTTGATTCGTTAATTTTCTTAACGGAACCAGCCTTTATCAAGTTAACCAAACTGAAAACAGTAACAACAGTTATATATTGTACAAACCAATAAATAATATATATTTTAATATGAACTCGGCGTCGCTTGATCGCATAGATATCATCAACAGAAACGTACCGGCATAATAGAGTGCCGTCTTTCAACACTTCATAAAAATTGTCCATCTCGCCGGAAATATTTTCGGGCTCTCCGGTAATGCATTTTATCCATTCGAGGCATTCCTGCGCCAACTCTTCGCTGTACTTGCTGTTGATCTGTTAAAATAAAAATAAATAATTATTCCCCCATTTAAACATTAAATTGATGGAACATCTATTAATTGATGGAATGTAAGTATGTGCGTTATGACTAATATGATAAAAATAAAGATAACGCCTAATCTACAGTTGTAAACACTCTTAGCAGCTAACCATATTGGATATCAATATTTTAATGAATTTATATCGAATTGAATCAAATTAAATATCAACACAATGATATTAATTTTTTTCATCTAAGAAATGCTCAATAATATCATCTTAATGTGCATAAAATTAGTGTTAAAACTACCTTTAATTTGTATGCGGCTTGCATTTTGAATAATTTGTGCGCAACTAACTGACTATCACCGATGAGTGTACCAAACGATGTATTTGATTGAATTCATCTATAAACGAACAATTTATTGCCTTTATCGCGAATAATGATAAAAAACGTTATCAATGATGATTTATCTATTTATTTAAGACATAAAGCGATTAAACTTTGTGATATACATTACTTACATATTTGAAATTATTATTTTTTAAATTATTAATCCGTTTCTCACGTGTAGAAGTGGACAGCTTATTTTTTTAGCAATTAGAATTTTGGTACGTCAACTTTCACTCTACCCTTCATTCTACCCTTATATCAGCAAGGGTAGAATGAGGAAATTCACTCATACGAATGCTAACTGTGTTCCGCAATGTTAAACTACTCGATTATAATATCATGTTTTATCCAAAAATAAGACCTAAGTTTAAAATAATCCCTAGCTGCACGCCTGTTAACATTCGTACTCTGTCATAACGCAAGGTAGCGCGGAATAACCATTCTTTATCTGGAATTTAAGAAACAAAAAGTATGATTATACGGGAAAGAGGCGTCGGACACTATCGGCGCGCCAATGATTATCAGTAAATGATCATCAAGAGTTCAGAGATATTAGGGGACTGTACAACAAAAATGAGACAATGGGCTTAGATAACGCGCGAGATTCAGAAATACGGATTATTTATTTATCAAATCTCGTATAAATCTTTCAAAATAAGTGTTATATCTTGTAGGTAACATGAATATATTTCGATAATGCAAGTTAACCGCAACTGAGCTAGGTAAGAAGTCGGATAAGTGTCCAACGAAAAATATGAATTCAGGGAATTCTTTATAACACTGGGCAGGAGATATGTAAGAGGAAGACATTCATTACCTCGGCATTTTATTTTAATTTTATTTATAAATGATATTCATCGGGTCCTTCGATGTAAATTTTCACTTTTCGCAGTCGATTTAAAAATCGATCTATTACTTCAGTGGAAGATGCCCTTTCGTTGCAGCTGGACATTCGATTCTTTGCGCGATTGGTCTATATTAAATCGTCTTCCATTAAGTATTGGAAAATGTCAAACAATGACATTTTCTAGATCAAAGGAGCCCATTATCTTTTATTACAGACTTGGGAACGTAACTCTTCCTAAGCAATCGTATATTAAAGATCTGGGTATTTTGTTTGATTCTAAGTTAACATTTAGTCTACATGTATCGGATGTGTGTATGAGATCATCAAGTTGGGCTTCGTCTTGAGGAATTCTCAACACTTACGTAGCGCCTTAGTCATACGAGTGCTATACGATGCAGTGGTTCGGAGCTTGCTTGAATCAGATTCCATTATATGGGCGTCTTATGACGCCTCGAATTCCCTCAGATTAGAGAAGATACAGAAGAAATTTCATAGGTATGTCTACATGAGGGAGTGTGGATTCTACCCAAGTTGATACCCCAGCTAATGGGTACAGGGCTGCCTGGGATATGTTACCCTCGAGAAAAGAAGGTCGATTTACTTGGTAAAGCACTTTTTTAAGCTGTTGGTTGGCGTAGTACATAATTTGCAACTTTCATAGTCTTTAGAATGTTCATCAAATCTTTATATGGATGAATGGCGATTTGAAATCTTTATGTTATGCCATTCATCTATCGTAGTCAAAAACAAAAAATAAATAAATAAACAAAATGTGAAACAGTAAAAGTTGAAATGAGATGCAGAGGTGTGAAAAACAGGCTGAGCAGCAATGGTCCTCAAGTGGGACAGCATTGTTAAGAGACGACCTTGGACAAACCTGTCTCCATCGGCCACACACTGCCGGCGAGTGCGACGACGAGTCTCTCTAATCGGGAAGATGGTCACGACTAGAAAGTCTGAAATTTGCTCTGTCCGCATTGTCGCTCATCACAATGCGAATATAATGAAAACCGAAATACTATGAAAGATCCATCCTACGTCGCTGAACTTTCTCCGATTCATATTGATATTATTAATGAAAAATTTATATAAATTAGATTTCGTGATGCAGAAAAATTGTCTTCCCGTGATTACACAGATACACATACATATTAATATATATTCTGTGGATTGGATTTACAACTTGAAACGTTTTGACCAGTGTCCGACCTCTGACCCTGCCGAAATTGGGCAATGAATCTTGTAGATGCACTATAAATCTGTAGACAAGCCCCCGAGACATGTGCAGGGGAGGCGAGCGAGCAGCTCGACAAGCACACCTTGTTTCCTGTCCCATGTCGGATTCGTTGAATATTTTATCGATACACCGCACCCACACACGGGCACTCACTTGCACACATGCCCTGCGTGATATTTCTCACATTCCGATCCGGCGACGACCTCTCTCGACCGAAGCTTCTTATCGTCCAGACGAAGAATGACGCCGAGTGTAAAGGGCAAATCTCCCACATATGCATGTACTAGCTCAGGAAGCGAGACGCGCCCAGAGGATGTACGATCGCCAGTTGGACCACGTAATTTTCGGATGTCATTAATTCGTGCGAATACTCGATGATTACTCGCACGTATTATTACCCAATAGAGTATAATGAGCTAGAGCGGGGATAGTGAACCTGTGGCTACATAAATTTTCTGCTCAAATAAAGACGCCCTTCGGGTCACAAAAGACGTATATTCAAGGGCAACGGAAATTGCGGTTGTCCATAATGTAATCAAACATTCGAATGCATTCGAGTTTTTTGTTATAGAATATGCATTTTTAATACATACATTTAAGTCTGTTTTTGCACGATAAATGTTAAAGGCCCTTTGCTAATCCAAATTAAATACAATGCAAGTCACAAATGCACCGTGATTCATTCTAAATTCAAACATCAGAAATAGTTCTAAAATCTTTCCCTTGCTAGATTCAATTTCAATTTCGAGTAGAAGATCAATAAATAAAAAGTGAATCAAAACGATGCACTCTATCCCAACTATAATAATAATGATGAATTTAGCATTACGTTATAGTTATTAACACGTATCGTGCCCGGTATATTTTTTAACTTAGCCATGCCGGTGTAGTCTACTGTGGAAGCCAAGTTTTTGATTTTTCTCTAATAACTCTTTTAATATAAATCCTACAACATGTCACAAACTCTTGGTATTTGTCTAAAAAAATAAAAACGACAATATTCGCTTCTACAGCCAGGGTGCGATGTTTTTTCTCGCTCGCATCTAGTAAGATGTGCCAAGTGCAAGTGAAACGTACTAGTGACACGTGCCACGAGAATCAGTCGTCGATAGTCGGCGGCGTGTTCTCAGTCAGGGAATAATATAATAAAAATCCGAAAAGTAAGATTTCAATGGCAGTGGCATCATTGAATTGTTCTCCATATCTCCGTAACATTCATTTTGTGCAAAAAATGTTCCCTTTGATTCAATAGAAAGCTTGCGTTTATTTTTTGAGAGGCTGAACAGAATACTTGAATATAGAAATTGAATCTCATGAATGCCCGATTTTTTTTAATGTAAGTTATAGACAAAAAAAAATAACTTTATTTTACAATAACAATGGTTTATTTCCGTATTTTATCTATCGTTTTTATATCATATAATTATAAACATGAGCTTATTTTATTATTTCTCTGAAACCTCATGAAACATATATACACATACATGAAATTCTTGAACACGCCCTTGTATGATTATAAGTGAATTAATTTGGCCTTCCGTCACGAAATTGTCCCTACCCCTAAGCTAGAAATAGCACACAAGAAACTAATGAAACAATTTCCCATCAGATAATTTATGAATATATGTAATCACCAGATTTACTACCTTACATTGTGTATTTTATATGGTGGATAAGATGAGACGAAAGATCAGAGCTTGAATAATAAACGACTCAATTCAACTAAATTGAGGGAATATCACTTTTACGGTATCTTAGAGAGCCCAAGCATTTCAACAAGTCAACGGTTTCACTCGCAATCGGCACATCGTACCTAATTGCAGACAATAAAGGACAATTATTATTTATAATACTTATTCTTCATACTTTTTTAGACGAATGCAAAAACTGTGACATGTAGGATTATTCAAACACTTTGGGTCCCTAATAGACCATGGGGTCTATTAGGGACCCATATTCCATGAACATGAAATCATTTTACAAAATAACAAGTTCAAGTTCATTTGTTTTAACAATTGGATCGTTAACGTTGCCAATCGCAGATATTATTCATTTGTTTTTCAAATAATTTGATTACCATAATTAAAATATTAAATCACAGCAATATTTCAAGATTAATCCGACATTTCCCATTGAAATCAATAATAATCGCAATAATGGTTCATAGCAATTGAATGATTATACTTGTTGCAAATTCGACGAGATTAATATGCAACGGACAGCGTCCGCTACGCTCATTACTGCGAATTAAACCGTTGATAGTCATCTAATCGGAGAAAAAAATATATATTTGAACCACTCGAGAGTTTCAAAATTGAAAATTATACAATAACTCTTTGATTCGCGCTGAAAATATTTTTTTTTATGTCTTTTTCATGGCTCACGGATTTTTGACCTCGTCGAGACGAGGGTCAACTTCATGCGAGTAACACGAAACGATACCGAATAAGGAGATTATGTCAGATGTTTAAAATACCCAAAAGATATTCACTCATCGGCTTAATAAAAAAAATATATATAAATGAAATCCAAATCAAAACCAGTTTGGAATCGGATTGAAAGTGAAATTCATCATCAAACTGTCACCAAACACATTTAATCTTTAATATTAGAGATATTTAACGTGAAATTTAACCTTAACCGTCAACAATTTGAATAATTTTCCTCTAATTGATTATGCAAGTTTTTTTCAAGAATTTATCAGATTTAATTGCAATTTAGATAAGGCAAAAATAAACCGCAGCAATCCCATAATTTCGCCGGCTTTACAACACCAACAACAATACGTTGCGAATTTTTATAGTGTGTCGTCACCGTACATGGTTTTTGGCCTTGGCTCTGCCATACAGCATTCGAGGCTTGGCCGTTTGCAAAAAAAAATGATAAAAATATAAATAAATAAAAATGGTCCGTTGCGAGCGAGGGACCAGGTAGGTTGGAGTCACCGCACCGAAAAACACATTTGCATTTTCGGACAAGACCCGATTGCTTTCGGTGTCAATGATTCCGCGAGTTCCTCTCGCGCATCCTGTGCAATTAAATTGCGAATACCGTCGCTTAATGCTGACTGACGTACACACTTTTACTGTTAAATGCCACGTAGATAGAATCAATATTGCAATTACAACATTAATGGTGTCATAAAAATATGTTATCGTACTGATCGTAGATAGAAAACGGCACATGCCGTCCTACAGTCGAATCATTTGAAGGTAATCACAAGATTTGGTGACAATAAAAAATGGCGAATACATCAATTGATTGTAAAATATTTATGAAATTATAGCGCAAAAAGAATCGACACGAAAAACTACAACACAATACGAATGTCGCTACCTACAAGCTACGACGCTCATTGTTGAATAATTAGATACAAAATTACTACATTACACAGCCAATATGAAAAATCTGTTTTCAGTCGGATGACTAGAATCTATAATAAAACAGCTGAAGTGACATGGAAAATTATGCTGCAATCACTGACTCATAATATGCAACATTATTGTTCCTTGTTCCAGATAGTGTGCTTCGTTATTTTATATCCATCCTTATCAAACGATGCCACTCAACACTGCACAATAATGAAACGCTGTATTACATATTTTAAAATGGCATAATACCTAAATGTCATTAGTCATTCGTTATAAAGCGATAATATTTAAATTTAATAGTTGAATTATACGAAACCATATTGGGTATTAATCATTTCAATGACCAGTATCAACATACATTCTTTGCATAGTGGATAATTCTATAAAATATAATTTATTGAAAAAATAATGATCATCCATAAATCAGTGGCTCATAGTTGGACTTGAACTACTTATTTTGTCAGTTATGGGACGTTGTATTTATTATGATAATTAGGAAAGATTGTTAATGATTTTCCGAGTTTGATAGTAACCAGTGTCATGGTTTGTAGGCGACCAACAATTAGTTTATGAAAATGTTAAATTATCTGCGACTGTTAGTGTTCGGATAAGTCAACTTTCAAATATATTTATTTTTTGAATTCTTTATGACACTAACCAGGGAATTGTTTGCGAGCTATACAACCAACCACTCTGCAGTAGCGTAGCTAGAAATATTGGGCAGAGGTGGCCTAAATGGCCGCTCGTTCTTTTTAAATTTAAAAATTATAAAAACCGATTTTATTTTGTAATATGTTATTAATAATTTTCTGTATGTTATTTCCATATTTGTAAAGCAATAGGTGTGGTGGTATTTATTTATACTAATTATCAGATAAATAACATATTTACAAAACAATTATTAAACATTATTGACCTCCATGTCTCTTGACATTTAAAGCCAACAACTGAAAATGATAAAATATTATTTTAGCATTCCAAGCAAGATTTCTTCGAAGAAATTGAATTAAACTGGGATAACAAAAAAAATAATCGCGTGACGGGAAACTTATGAAGCCGCACAGCGGGAAATTTTTGTGCTTAGCTCAATACTGACAATCATCGTCAAAAAAAAGCCACGCAGCGAGAAAATTTTAAAATTTAATAAAAAAAAACAAAAGAAAATTTTCAATAATCTTGATTAGGTTCATCAAATTTTGCCAGCAGCTTGCAGACCACCAAAAAATCAACGGTTTGCCCATCCCTGATTTAAAACCATATGTATATTGTATTTGCAATGTTTTGGAAGCATATTTAATTTCATATAAATTTTTGTAAAAAGACGGAAAGAAAACCAAAATTTAACTTATCAATTTATATTGCTTATTCTGTTTCTTTTCATTAGATTGTCTAGATCAGTGATTCTTAACCTTTTTGGAAGTACTGAACCCTACCAGTTTCATATGCACGTTCACCAAACCCTTAATTGGAGAAATTATCATTTTTCATAATATTGTACAATACGGGTGTGTGTTTTGACCTCCGCCGAACCCGGGAGACTGACTCACCGAACCCCTGCGGTTTGATCGAACCCAGGTTAAGAACCACTGGTCTAAATATTACAAATATTATTTTTTTAAAAATGAATGCCCTGAAAAGCCCCGATACCTCGTATCCTTTTACCTTAAGGTAAGGCCTACCACCCTCGGATCTTTAAATTCTTTATCGAACTTTTTATATGGTTAAGTGGTACTTTGGATCCTTCCTGTCGTCCCAATCATTCATAGTTAAATAGTAAAATTAAAAAATGTCACACGCCAGTATGAATTTACATTTATTTACTTAAATATTTTTATTGTGGGCTAATGGGAGAAAGTTCTAGAGCCTTCTTCTTTATTAATTTATCCTTCATTATATCGATCGATTTTGTCGGTTTTTATTTTTATTTTAAATAGTAAAATTTACGAAATAGAATTTAGAATTGTGTACAGTTAACCCCTCTATTGCGGTGCCTGCTATTGAGCGGCGTGTGCGACAGTCCCTTCTAGAGCGCCATTTTCTACAAAACGCTAAATTTCCTAGCTCAAATACATATGTTGTATATACACAATATATTTACGTGCGAAATAAAGTTCAATACCCTTTGATTGGCAACAAAATATAACAGGCGCGCGTGAATAAACTAAAAGGAGATAAAGGTTTACTTTTAGATATATGAATATCTCGCTATAGAAGGTTTGGCTGTAGTTACCTGTGACTGAGCTCAGATAGTACTTGGATATATTATTAACATTCCGGCCAATTACTTACGACGCTGGCCAGGGAGTGACTGTGGGGCTAATACCGCATTCTCTCCCCCGTATCTCAATACAATGAGTGAGTAGCCCTATGAATATACTGTAAACCCATTCATTCATTATCAAAAAAAAAAAATTGAACCACGACATGGGGAAAATTATCATCCCAATCCCATATTTTTAAACTATTACGTAATTTTTAGATGATTGTGTAAATTTTCTAGCTATGCCCCGCTAATGCAAATTATGAGTAACTAATACCGAATTGCACGTCAACAAATTAAACACATGTTTCAAGTAATGATAGATCTCTCCTAATCTGGAACAAATTCGTATTGTGACAATACCAAAGGTGTTCGTGACCAACGTTATCACACCACAATCGGAAAATTACAGTTTCTCCATTGAACAATGCTGTCAATACGATGACCTTAGCAGCACAACAATGGCGACGAAAAAGAACATCGCAAGAATTTTCTTTTCTGCGCCAGATCAAATATCGATACCATTTCTTCTATGGTGGCGTGTCTATCGACATTTTTTTTTAATCTAGTGGCCTTTAACTCAAAAACAGCATCAGTTTAAATCGAATTGCCGACCATATGTACGTTGACCCAAAAAGCCATTTATGGACATAAATAGATCGAGCTGCATGTGTGAATTGATCAACTATTAGGACAGATCATAAGAAAACATATGTATTTTATTTATGAATTGATTAGATTAAGCCGTAGATTGTAATCGAAATAATTAACGATGTTATCGGCAAAGAAAAATCCTAAATACTTGCGTGAATTTTAATTAAAAAATGATTATCAGACACTCGGAGTTTGTATATTGACACTCACCTGAAACAATAAAAACAAGATTTTAAATTTGTTATTACAAAATATCGATTATATCTAATGAAATTATTTTTTTACACAAACGGGAGAAAAAATAATTGATACCATTATCCAAGATTAAAAGAAAGTGATTTAATATGTTTTATTATAATTTAGAAAGTTATTAAAATTAATAAACTTCATGTAACAGTCATTAATAATGATGACAATCAATGACTAAAAAAAATTCTAAAATGCCAATATTTTAGCAAAACAAAAAAAATGTAACGTTCTAGCGTAACTCCAAATAAGTAGTAAATACGACTTGTTTTACATAAATTAGGATATATTCGATGATAAATCAGCTTGGACAGAAGCGGTGGGCCGATCAAAGAACCGTCGCATATATATCAATCGGTGCATTGTGATTTATAACAACGCAAAAAAATTGCGTAGGTAAAATATATAATGAGAAACTACGATCTGCATAGCAACAGGATATAAAGTCACACATTGTATTCGAGTGCGAATAAACATTGGATATGGCAAAATAAACTCAGATCCAGAGGTCCATCGAGGTTGGTTGTTCTGCAGTGACTCAATGCCAATATGAAAAAAAAATGTAATGACCTCTAGCGAGTATATCTCCGAGAAGATAAATTCAAGAACCGAAGCGTTCATAATTGAAAATTAAATGAAGTTACACTTATCATTGAAAAAAGTATTCGCATCTAAATTGATCAATTAAATCCCATTCATAATCGATATATCACAAAAAATCATTAAAAAAATAGTTTAATTGACACATTGTTGACGGGGCACGTAAAATTACGCTTTTTGTGACAAGCGATGGAAAATTGAATAATTTAATTATTGAAGGGGAACCAAGAATTATCGAATCTCCCATAGTCCACATTTATATTATTATGCCCCGTACGCGAATAAATTTGCAAATGCAAAAATTTAGCTAAAACTCGTTTTTACTAACGAAACTTATGGGTTTTGCGTATTTCTATGAATCGAATGAACACATTCCTATCCAAAAACTTTTACATAAAGCTAACAGCACGTGTCGCTAGCGTGTGGGGTGAATTGGCAGTTGTCATGCCGGGGTGACTACATCGTTTAAGGGTTAAAAGCACATCGAAATCCTTAAAAATGGGATTTAAACTTCGTATTAACGCCGGACAACAAAAATGAGCGAATTGATTTTTGGTGAAATAGAAAATTTATGAGTAATCAGGGAAATTCTAACCTATTATTTATATTCGACAGATTGCTACATCTGATTACACACATCCCTCGATTTACGTTGTAGATACATTTTTGAAAAAACGGGTAATTGTAAATCGCGCAAAAAAGACAGCTCATAAAAAATGTAAATACATTATATTCATATTAGCATTGTATTTCATCATCTCTTGAAAGAACATTACCAACTCTTATATCGGCCATAATAATTCAGTCAACTCAACACTACTATAGTGCTCCCTGCTATAGAACAGCGTGTGCAGCAGTCCCTCCTATAGCACTTCATTCTAGATCGCGGTTTTTTATAAAACGCTAAATATTCAAGGTCAAAACACATATTTCGTAAATATGTAATAGATTGTCGCGCGAAAAATAAAAGCCTTTTGATTGCCAAAAAAGTATCACACGCTTGCGTGAACAAATGCGTAGAACGAGGTAATTTAAAATATGCGTATGGTAAAATGTTTGATTTATTAATTCGTTGAATTTACTAAATACAATTAAAAAAAACCTAACCCCAAATTTTGTATGGGTGCCTAGTTTTCTATAAAGTGGGTTTCTATAGCGTGGTGCCGTAGAAGGGTTTACTGTAATCACTTTTAGTGTTGATTATAATTTCGCACCAATTTGCAGGCCTAAGGGAACATTGTCAGATTAAATAGATAATTCTGTAATTTTATAATAATAAAAAAAATCATTTACTATCTTTGACTAAGCTAAGTATTTTATTCTTATGCATTGTTTATTTCAAAATTTGAAATCAACGTATCTAATTTAGATAGGAGGAATAATGTATTATTTTAGATGAATTGTTTTAAAAAAATCGTAGTAAAAAAGAAGTAGTTTTGCACGAATTAAAATTTAATTAAAAAAACATATTGAATGAGCAGACAAAAAACAAAATGTTAATTTGTTTTTAATAAATATTTTCAGACGTAAACCATTAATTTCCCCATATTTTTACGGAAAATTTATGCACAGTGTTGCTACACGCAAAAAAAATAATTAACGACTCATTCAAAATTTGGTCCAATACGGCGAATGTTAATCGCCCCAATTATCTAGCATACTTTAACAATGAACTAGAAATTGTGATAATTTGCCATGCATAATATATATTATTTTTAACAAGGAAACCGTCCAATTAAGTGCCTTATATCAAATGGTGCTTTGCAGCAATTATAGTGCCTAAATAGTCACATGATAAACAACATATATTAATAGATTGAAACACTACTGTTCACAATTGTGTCCCAATTTTATCTGTGTATATAAAATACACATTATAACAACAGTTATGAATTTTTCAGATATGATTGTGATTGCGCATTGAATTATAATTAGTCAATCTGTAATTTATGTTTCGATAGAACAACGGAACTGTGGCCCGTAAATGTTTCAACGGCCGCTTACCACCGACGTAGATGTCCAATAAAGGCACATACTTATTGAATTTACATACAACAAGTGACTGACTCATTGACAAATTCCTAGAGAAATTAACTTCCGGGGACGTATTACGCATTTTAAAGAGAGCCGATAACGACTGACAGTTACGTGGAAAGTTACAGTAATTAAATAAAATTGAAAGAAAAGAACGTCCATCAACTAGACTCAAGTAGAACGAATTAATTTGATGATTAAATATACAATCTAGAATTCAAATCAATGTGTAATTTCGGCGGGTTTCACTTAAATCCGCATCGCAAGATTGCTGCTCTATCAGATAATATTGTTTAAAAGAATTTTTCAATGAAACACAATGAACGCCTTAATATTTATTGAATGAATCAGCACGAAAGAAAATCGTGTGGAGAACGCAAGAAAAAAAAATGATACACACATATATTCACACTGGCGTTCTTCGAGGAAGTTTATATAATGTGATTCGAGAAAAAAAGAGTTTGATTGGCGATGATTTCTATTCGCGATTCGACATGCTGCGAACGGAAGGCCGATTAAAAATCCTAATTAACATCTTGGCAAATTAATTAATCGATTCTCTACGCCGATCGCTGGCTCAATTAATTTGACACTAGGCGCACACGCAAAAAAATCATTACAATTCTTATTTTTTTCGTGTAAAAAAAAATATGCGAATTAGACTGTGCATGAAAGTTCAAATTAATTGGCGCAAACGCTATCACAATCTTATCATCAAAATTTAATGGACATTAATTCGGCAAATATAATGTAGGTGTCAGCGTATTTTTTCTAGATAACTATGAGATAATTTATTATGATTCAAAGTTGTCGGGGCTTCAAAGATGTGTTGCTTTTCTCGGTATTTTGCCAACTCGAGGTTGACTCCAATTAACGTCTCCACCTGGTCACATCGGTGAACGTACGGATCCTCTAAATTCTGGAAAGTTTCCAGTGGTTATACTACGGATTGTCATTATTCGGAAATAACACATCTCAGAGTGATTAATTTTTCGGCACTCCCTTTGCTTTCGACGTATACAAAACATATGGGCCAGTAATTGCTATGAATTAGAACAGGAGTCGCCAAACTTCGGCCGCGATTTCCTTTTATATAGAAAATAGATTAAATATGAATGATGAACAACACTGAAAAATGATCATTCACAGTTTCATAGGCGTTTTCATATGCAAGAGATATCTTTCCATATTAAAATATTAATATGTAGTGTTATGACATACATGCTATAACAAAGAATTCAACAATCTTCTTCAAATGTCTTACAAGCAATGATTATAGAAATCTAATATCATTTCTCGTGGATTTATATAAATATTTGTGTGAAAAGACATTTTCCGAGATGATCTCAGTATAGCATGAATATTTATAATATGCATATTTTATGTGCTTTGTTTAGATATTATGAATGTGATAAAATAATATTTCACACTTCGTTAAAAATAATAACATATTTTTAGCCTATCCCTGGCATTAGAAGATCTCTTTCACTCCATGCAATTATCTACCAATTTATTCTCGTTAGAATGATTAATGCATTATCCATGTACAAACAAGTTTTCTTTTAATTTGTAAGTTTAGCCGTTACATGGAGTGTGTATGGCTGGGCACGAAGTACAGACGATCAATGCTTGTGTCTGATCCGTGCAAAATTTTGATTGTATGTGGACGACAAAGAATCCAATATGGGTCGTTTCGCATAGAGGTCATTCGAGGATTTCCTCGTATTTTATTTCTAAAATAAAATAACAGGTCTATTTTCCCCCCTATCTAGACTCGCTTAATATCCACAATGGATGCAATATTAGCTGGGTTTCCGGATTGTGGATCTACTATTTTCTCTGAGTCGTTGTTGCGCTTGAGGTCTCGACTAGAAGGAGGCATTAGTCATATGCCGATGCGAGACGGCACTCTAGTGTCATCTAGCAAGGCTGGTCTGTGGAAGATAGCAAGGTGAACGATTGCGTTCGCGGTTAATGAGAGATACGTCTGCGCTCGAGCCGCACAATGACATCATCGCTGAGTGTAATCGCACACTCAATGAATTTGCGATCCCGAAACCGGTTGTTGTTAACCAACGGCAACCGTCTATCGGACTTGTCAAACGGCAACGTGGCGGGAAGACGCTCCCAAACCTCGGATCTGAGGTTACGGAGCATCACCGTCAGCAAACGAATGAACTCACTTCATAATTCACCTTTATCATCACTTTCAAATATCTATTACAATTTGTTTGCTGTTAAATATACGTATACACTCATTGAAAATGTTTTAGTAACTAAAGCAGTCGTCTTAACATCTCAGTCAAGAGAATCAAGAGGAGACAAAATAGGTAAACCTACAATGCTCGAAGAACAAGACTAATACTAAGACATTTCAAAATAAATTCGACTTTTAATGATAATGTAGGAACTAGCATTAAAAAGAAGTGATCACAGAAAACTTATTAGATATATCATTATCATCATTTTCCAGCCAGTGTATTAGCTGGAAAGTTATGATAATTCAACTCACTCGCTGAGCGTTCGGATCGTTCCATACTCTCGAATGGAAGTCGAGGCCAAGGGAGTCTGGCTCTAACAATGGCGTGAGTACTCCCCTTTTATGCCCATACCGTGTGTATATATGTATATATACATACGTGTGTATATATTTATATATACATACATATGATTTCCAATGGCTTTTACTTTGCCATTCTTCGCGTGCGTCCTCGAGAGGAAAACGGATACCGAGGCAAAACCCCGTACTACTTGCCTGGACACAATCGGGAGGGTAAAATCCAATACCAACAGTGGTAAAAGATTTACTCCAATGGCCAAGAGAGGAAAAGTCTTATAAAACAAAAACAGTATACCAAGACGTTTTGGGTCCCCGCGGTATGGACACAAAAGGGCAGCCCTCACACCACGTGTTAAACTCAGGTTCCTTTGGCCTCGACAACCACTCAAGAGTCTGGCAAAGCCCATACGCTTAGTGAGCGAGTGTCTCGTGGCTCGTACAGTACACTTCCGATTATCTAAAGTTTGCGGATTATCCGTGCATGAGTTTCAAACTGGTGATTGAAAAAGCTAAAAAACGAAGATCATTAACCCATTCGCGGACAGTCTTGCATCTGGCAGATTTTCGTGCACAGTTATCCACGTCGCCAAGGAATTTGTGTGCAAATTAGAACCTGTCACAGCTCAATACGCATTTTTAGTTACTGCGTCTCATTCCCCAGGTCATTTCTCTGGCTGAGGCCTTATTCGGCAGGGTTTTTATGAATTGTATCAATTATTAGTGTCCCAGAGTATGCGCTTACATTTTTTAAGAGTCCACGAAACTGTTAAAGGGACAGAAATAATAAATCTTTCTGTCGATTATTAGCATTAATAGATACAAGGATCTTTGAAGGTTGGTTCAAAACTAAATGGTTCGGAAAAGTAAAAGGTTTCCGCTATAATGTTACTTCTTATCTAAATGAAAACATTGAAACCAGACGATAGCTTTATGCTCGCAATTTTTTACCACCTTATGTCACTTTTTAATTCAACTGATTGATCAAATT
Source organism: Philopotamus ludificatus (assembly GCA_022495035.1). NCBI lineage: Eukaryota > Metazoa > Arthropoda > Insecta > Trichoptera > Philopotamidae > Philopotamus > Philopotamus ludificatus. The sequence continues at coordinate 12,674 of JAGXCT010035468.1, read as the reverse complement.
ATTTATTTCTTTAATAAACCGACATTACTGGCCTTCTTAAAACTCTATATACAAAAATGACAACGCGATTAAATTTTTATTTTTATTTTATCGAGTTCGAAACAAGTGTTATGTCTAAAATATGTAAGCTAATGGCGAAATTACAAGGCTTCGAGAATGGGAAAATAGGAAAAGGGAAAATATTCAGTGGTTAGAATTAATCATGCACTTCAGGTTTTTAATCCAATTTTTTCCAATCTCACCCAAGAGAGAAGAGAATGGGGATGCAAATGAAGAAGAAGAAATTATCAATCGTAGTCACAATTGTATTCTTGAAAATTTATTAAAGTATATTGACGGGATTTATTGGAAAAAATCTTCCCTTTTCATTGTAAAAGGTTTTATGTACTATAAAGGAAAAACAAATATCCATCTTTATTAAAAGTTAATATAACCCAAATATTCAGATTCTGACTCATTCGTCGACCGAACGAAGATGGACTATACATTTGGCCTATGCGGCACACCCTCCTGACCAGCCAGTCACGGTCTCGCGATTGCACATCGCAAGGGCAATCCGACCGCCATTAAAAATGCATTTGGGTTATGTCTTTATGACATCACTACATGTGCGCCGATATCTCATGATCTCATCGGGCGCACTTGGCGCGCATTGACGTTGACATTTCAATCATGCCTTTAAAACGCATTTAACTTTATTTACTTTGACGTGTTGAAAAATGCATTCGTCGGACAAATTCATGTATGCACAAGCACATGCAGTCGCCGGCGCGAGACTCATGCCGTTGTCATTTCGCATTTCCAGTGTCGCAACAATTAATAATAATTGTGATTTCAGCTTTGAACTGTTGTATACTAAATTTACAATGCATTGTGCAAAAACGAGTGGGCGCCATCCACGTTTCCAAATCGTAATTCATGGATGCACAATCATCCATCGTCCTCCAGATCATGATTGAACGACTTTAACGCATGTCGCAAAATTTCTCAATATTCAATTGATGGATCGCGAGCGACCATTGTTTAGAATCGCATGATGTTGAATAATAAACTTGAACTTCAGATGCAACGCTGTATTGTTCATTGTTATCAAAATTGTTGAATGCAAACAAAACCGTGGCAAATACGTTCAGCAGATACGCGAACAGATTTCCAATATTTCATTTAAATAATAAAAAAAAATACATATATTCATATGACATTCACTGCAATAAGAGGTTTTTTTTTAGCAATCCATCTTATTTTTTTTGAGCGCGTAATCGCTCGAATACCGGCCTTGGCCTCATCTGACGAGGATTTCTAGACAATTTGATTTTTTTGTGGGCTGGGGTTGTCTGCCTCACAATTAGTAATCAATCCAAGTACTGACCGCATTAATATTTGTTAACCTAAATAATCGTTCGATGCCATCCGCATACACAAGATGCACGAATGCACAAAAAATGCTATGTAATTGAAATTAATGACAAAAAATAATTAATAATTATTTTTTTTACTAATTATTAATGCGTAAAATACGATCCGATGGCATAGTCATATTTTACTATATTGAATTGCATAATATACAAATGAATCATTTATCAACAAAAAAAATACTTTCGATATTGCATATTTTTTGCGATGAATATATCAACATGTGGCTCAGATATGCAAAATAAAACGTGTATTTTAACCTAAATTCGAATTAAATACTGTTATAACATACTATTTTTATTTACGACTTATTGACAGTTAGTGAGTGGGGTTGTTAGCTCCGTCGTTCCCTGGTCAGCGTCACTCACATACATAGACATGTTGCTACCAGGCGCGTAGCTGCCTTAACACTCAGAGACCCGGTCCCGCGTTTGTGCGGAAATTTTCGTAAACGGTAAACACCCGCTCCCGCACTAACGCGGGTTCACCACGAAAAAAACTATCTAATACGCACAAAAGGCTTTCTTTTAAAGTTTTACGACTCGACACAGTTTCATTCATTACTCTACATGCCTTTTGTAAAATATATGACATATTTATTTATTTATGGTTAAAAACTGTCCTTGAAATAATAGATTATTTGGATCACACATCGTCTGTAACGAGTTTAGATTTTTGTTTATCCATTCAACAAAATAACTTTTTTGGAATATTTATGTGGTACAACCCGTAACATCCTTTATTACAAAGCTAAACTTACCTACATATACACACATAAAGATATTTATTTGTTTTTTATCGTCTAAAATACAATAAATCATAATTTTCACAGCTCGAAAATTGTATTTCTTATCTAAATATTCTAATAATCTAATATAAGTATACTATACGTATAATACTTCTTTTTTGCCTAAATTATCTCCAATAGGAAAAAAGTTATTAAGCATTTTTTACAGAGCCGCGCAAAATCGCAAGATCGATAAAAAATGCGGGTTTAGGTGTAAGTTTCGCCTGAAAACAGCGGGTGCTTGAGTGTTAACCAAGCCGTGCCGATGGGGTATATTGGGTACCCCAAGTTTTTAATTTTTTTCGAATAACTCTTTAATATAAATCCTATATTATGCTATAAAAAATATTCGCTGCGGTTGTCACGCGCGCGATATTTTTTTTGCTCGCATCCGGTACGATGTACTGATTGCGAGTGAAACGTACGAGTGACGCGTGCTGTGAGAGCTAAATCTGCGGCCGAACATCGCCGAATGCGCTTCTCATTTACGCATCATATTAGTTAAAAATCGACCAAATTATGAAGTATACCAAGAACTATTTTTATTATTAGAACAATCCATTTAAAAAAAAATGTCAACATATTGATGAAGAATTCATTAATACCTTTACTTGAATGCTTGGGGTATCTGAGATACCCACTTCGGACGACGCGATTGTTTTCGAGCCGTCGTAAAAACTGGGTTAAGGCAAAAGGATGCAAGACATCGGGACCTCAACGTTCAGGACCCTGACGAGGGGCCCTATTTTTTATAAATAAAATACTAAAATTTGTTGCACAAACCGTCAAAATAATACTGATCAATTAGTTGTTGGCTTTAAATGTTATATTGTATATAGGTTATTTATCTAATAATAAGTACAAATAAATAAGATATCTAAACATATGTTTGATAGTTTACAAGAAGATCTAGTAAATTTAAAAAAATATTAGGGACTACAAAATAAATTCTATCGGCCAAAATTTTAAAATTTGTATTATTTAAAATTAAAATGCCTCAGAGGCCAAAATTTCTATCTACCCAACTGCTTGCTACCTACAAACTATTACGCCGGTTATTATTATTACTTTTAGATGAATATTTTAATCGTTATTACCAAAATTAACGTAATAGTTTTGCACTTATCGTTATATTATTCATTACTGCATAATTATAAAAGTCATTATATCATTATATGACTTCATTGTGGTGATTATTGCGGTTCATATTTCCGTTTGCGGATCTTGTATACGTATCCGTTTAAAAATGTAACATTTTTTTAATATAAAGCAACAATCATTTAGTATCAATGTGTAAATCACTGTTCGTGAGAACAAGAATTAAAAAAAAACTATGATATTCAGAGATTTTACATGCTGCTCTGAGTCATCGGCGTACATCTGTAACATCTGTATAAATAAATTGTGAATGAAATCATTTCATAAGGCAAAAAATGTAACTAGGATTCATTCATCCGCACGTAAATATTTCATGTAGTACATGTCTTCAGCGCACTTAAATTTTACATAATATTTGCGATGAAGAATGATGCGAAGCAAAAAAAAATAATTACAGACCCTGACACACATATCTTGGGTCATTTATGGACAAATGAAAAAATGGTCGATAAAAAGATAATTTTATGGAGCGATCGAATCCCCCTCGTGCCGTATGGAAAGCGAGTATCCAAACGCCGAAGACAAATTGTATTTATGTTACATTTTTCAATTGCAGAGCGATAAAAAATTGAACACGATCCATTCTATGAAATCACGCAACCAATATGGACATGAAAAAATAAGTACCAACAAGTCTTTTGTGAGGAGCCAACAATGCGGGTCGTTTCAATCATTAGCATAAAAGTGGTCCAGTCCGCAATTACAAGACCCGAATTAATACCATCTCGCATGGAAACGGGCGTGCGTAGTCGATTTTTCGTTAATGTCCGATCCAAGGTCCATCTCCGCCATATCGAACGTATCGAGTGGCTCGTGATTATTTTTTTGCATGACCATCGACACCGACGATGATGACGATGATGACATCATCCGCAGAAATAACATTTCAGCCGCCTCACAAAGAAGGCTCAGCCGGACTGCGTCATCTTCAACGGTCGCTGACCAACCGGAGAGATTCGTTGGTTTTTTCCCCTCTTTTATAAACACGATCGAAAAAAATGAGTAACGTCTAACGAATTTCCTGTGCGATTAATTAAAACTTTGACACGTAACCGAATTGATAAATAAAGCGGATTACGATCTATTCCGCTAAGACGAGGATCATCCGATTAATGGAATAAAAATATTATTCCATATGACGGATTAAAATAAACAACTTGAAACGCGTATTTTTTAAAAACATATCATGATGTTATTACAAATATATCTAGAAAATACAAATAAGATAATATTAATCTCTGTTTGCACTCGCGATACACGTGTAACAGTAGTATCAAGTAAATGGTTTAGTTTAACCCTTTCGTTTATACATACGCACTTTGGCTCAATGGTAATAAAAAATGGAAGATTATTTTTATGAATCATAATAAGATTTATAGTTATTTCATTTAAAATTTTCTGTCGGTATTGGATTCAAATATTTTAATAATAAAAAAAATATTTGGCGTGAAGTTTATGATGTAAATATTTCGTCTCGCTCAATTACAGAGCGGTCACACCGCAATGATGCAGCAAGAGTCGAAATTGGTTCCAGAAATTTCCATCATTCCCATAACCGATTGCCGTGAGCGATGAACAACGGCGAAGAAATATCGGTGCCATCATTCAAAGCTGATTATTATTTTTTTTTCGTCAATACGTATACGAAATCGGTAACAATGAAGACAAACAAACCTCCGCAAGAACAACATAGCGAGATCAGAGCAGTTATAGAATCGTTTTTAATCGATTTTTATGCATTATTTATTTATAATTCAGCAATAAATATTTTTATTATTATCCATAAACGATACAATTATAAAAAAAATATTGCAAAAATGTGTAAAATAGGTGATTCATTGATTATTTATGTAAGACACATCGCTTGAATTTTTTTTATAATACAATTTACATCTGTTCCACCTGCCGCTAAATTGATCCACATGTTAAAAATATTAATTAATAGAAATTTTAAACAGCTCGATAAAAGTTGGATGACGTGTTTAAAATTAATTTTGATGAATGTTGTTGCCTCCTTCCTGGCAAGTTCTTGGGAAATGATTAGCTTGCGGTATTAGTTTCATTATCATCGGCACGTATTGCAAATTAAGCACTTTGTTAATTGAAATGTTCGAGCAAAATGTTTCCTCGTTGTAAAACATGGAAAAATCACGTTAACAGAATGTAGCATGTATTTATTTAATTGTATATAAAAAAATGAAAAATTGTTCTTTAATTATGTAAGATTAAAAATTATTCATATTTAAAAGTCTCTCTAAAATCTAAAATTTAATTTTTTTTGATATATACTCAGTATTTTTTTAAATTTCGTGACACAATTAACATTAATCGTTTTATTCCATCTCACTTATATCTGAATAACGTAACTAGGTGCAAGATTCCATTTTATTTATTAAGTATATAGTGCAATGTTGCACTATATATGTTTTCTGTTGCTTTTAGCACAGGTGTGCAGAAAAGCACGTTCGGTTTCAGCATATTATTGACAATTGTATTTATTGTGATCGTCAGCTCTTACCTCATCCTATTGACGAGCGTTAATTAGAAATCTGGGTAAAGTCAACTATGTATATGATTACTACTAATATGACAATCATAATATGATTGTTGTTACCTAAAAAATGAGGTTGTAAATGATTATCGATTTAATCTGACAATGCTCTCTCCAAACTGGAGCGAAATAATATTCAACACTAAAATAGATTAGTCACCTCTCCTATAGCATCGAGACAGGGATCAAACTATAGTAACTCGCCCTATAGAAGACTAGACACTTATACAAAAAAATTAGGTTAGGTTTTTTTAGTTGCATTAATCATTATTCATTCATATATTTCAAATGATTTTGTTCTACTTTTAGTTTGTTAACGCCCGCCTTTTATATTTTGTTGTCAACTAAAGGGCATTGAATTATGGTGACTTTTTTTCGATCGGCAATGAATAACATATTTACGAAATATGTAATTTGATCTTGAAAATTTAACGTTTTGTAGAAAACGGCGATCTAGAAGGATGCACTATAGAAGAGTTAACTGGACACGTGTAGATATTCTGTGCATTATTTCACAATCGTATTGATCTGAACGATAAAGACAATGATTTGTCACGAATATTATTTTAAAATGTTCTAGCATGTAAGTATTTAAAAAACAATATATTTTTAATATTAATAACATTTAATGTTTAGTGATAATTAGAGGTTTAGCTTAGCCGTGTCTATTTAGGACCCCAAGTTTGATTTTTCTCCAATAACTTATTTTATATAAATCCTACATGTGATAAGTGCGAGTGAAACGTACTAGTGACACGTGCTGCGAGAATTTGGCGGTTGTCGGTAGCAGCGGCGTATCCTCAGTCTGTGGCGGGACATCGCCGATTATTCTTGCCATTTACGCGTCATATTTATTAGTTAAAACATCAAAAATATCGCCCAAACTATGAAGCATATTTATTTATTTATTTTATTTTTAAAGACAATGCGTGATTGGCATTACAGAATAACCCAGGTCGCCAATCACGCATAAAAACATAAATAGAATAGTCAGAAAAAAAAAAATAAATAATAATTTAAGATATAAATATAACAAAATAAAAAAAAGTAAAAAATATTGAAATAAAGAAAATAATGTGTAAATAAAGATAAAAAGTACTATATGTTAAAAAAGAAAAAAAACAAAAACCGTCATTAGTTCTCATACAAAAGATCAACGAAATGGCGATATTTGACTTCAAATAAATCCACATATTCGGCCAAGTGGTTAAGTAGAGTGATAGCTCTGGTTACCGGAGAGTCCTTGAGAGCACCTGTCCTCGCATTTGGCGGAAGAAAAAGCACACGCGAACGAGCTCGATGGTAGTGAGGTGGCGCCCATAAGGGGAACTCGCACAGTACAAGGGGGTTATGTACTGCGCCAACCAACGCTTGAAGAAGTGCTTTGCCAAGTAAATCGACCTTCTTTTTTCGAGGGATACATAGCCCAGCCAGCCCTGTACCCATGCACTGGGGTACATATAATGAATAACTATTTTTATCCTTAGAATAATCCATCTAAGTCGATACTTGAAATGCTTGGGGTCTACATTTCATTATAAATAGACCCCATAAGAACGACGCGATTGTTTTAGAGCCGTCCTGACGGATCAGTCAAGAGATGAAGAAATTGTTCATAACATGTTTTTTTACGTAATCCAATATTTTGTACGAGCTCCATGTCTTTTTTGCGCAGTTTTTAATTTCAGGGAATCTATCCCATAATTTTACATGGACTCCCTGTTTTTTCTTGCGAGGTTTTTAATGGAACGTTTGAACAAATATTTGACATTGCATAATTGACGAGATGACCTATTTAATCGAGGGGTTAGTAAACACTAGGATTTTTGAACCACAAAGAGACTCATTGGCACATTGCCGAGATTCTTACGCAAGGAAATGAGAGAAAGTGAGTCCATTTTGCGTCCATATATGGGCACCGGTGTGACCAGCTGCCGGCTGACTCACTATTCGGTCAGAACCAATTACGGAGAGCGTGCTAAGCGCACTGGAAACCGACACCTCCGGCGAGGATCTGGCAGGGCGCGGATCGCGAATCTCCGCCATCTCGCCCGTACTTTCGCAATCGGCAGACGCTCGCCGAGAACAAAAGCCATCGCCGTCCAAAGACGGGCTCGACGACGCCGCAACAGAACATTTTCAAATCGTCAGATCAACGCCCTTACTTTTCACGCTCGCTAAATACGGGCGAATTTTTGTTAACAAAGCATAACGATTAAAAATTTAATGGTGATCGCAACCGCGCTAAGCAACTAGAGCACCAGCCATTCGGCGGTAATTCTTTTTAAACATACACGACGATGATGGATTTCGTATTTGAAATGATTATTAATTCGCAGACCGCACTTGATGGTTATCGCTCGAAAACCACAACCGCGATAAATGTATTGCGGCTGTACAATATTCGTGTGTTTGCGAAGTGATCAATGTGTTGGTTATCTCAAAGGAAAGAATGTGTGTAAGCTAGATATCTCACATGCAAAGTAAAAATATATTCAATACACAGTGCAGGTAAGTGTGCACATGCACACAGAATTGTTATCGATGGTGAGGCATGAGCGTTCCTCTCAATAATAAATATTGCAAGTTGTCATATTGTGACTATGTTAATGCTAACACAAGTTACGTCCTGACAAAAGAGATAATACGTATGATTTTACTTTTTTTTCTTATCATAATGGATCCGATGGACTGGTAGAGCGGTAGGTCCAAATTGCCTTCCACCCATGTCATCGCGCATAATGGATGGGCGTGACACCGACACCTCGCCCTCCAAACATGAAAACGGCTCCAACCGTGAAAAACCAGATTACATACGTGTTTAGTGCTCAGCGCAGTTTTAGTCACGAATGCAAACAATGAGATCGTCAATCATCGTCCAATATGGCGAATTCGCATCGGCCAATGTGATAGCACCACAATAATCGATTTACGATGGTGCGATCGTTTGCCAAAGGTCGACCTCTGTCCAAGAATGGAAGTTGATATTAATCTTGACACAATTGTCGCAATCCACGTTCAATAAGCGAACGCGACTCTCATTGCAGAGACAGTAATTTTACCACATGTTAAAAAAAAGCGTCGGTCAGACTACAAAATAGGTTATATTTGAAAATCATTCTAATTTAATTAATGAGATCATCAGAGAACATTTTCAACCATGAATGATTTTTCACGACAAATGGGTAACGGTTCCGGAAAATTCTACATGACGATGGGCCGTCGTCTTCTTGTAAAATCGAAATAATTGTATGAATGAATGGCGTTATTCATCCGTTATCATAAAACATTGGTTCCTAACCTTTTTCAGGTCGCAATTCCTTTTTATAAAAGCTACACGATCGAATTATATAAAGAGATTTTTAATACTAATAATAGGGACTCGTAAAAGCAAGCATCAACATTATTTTTACAGTTATTGTTACTGTATAGTAGATTCCGTTCAATTGGAGATCGTCTTTTATTTGGGTTAAATCCCAAGGAACAGAAATCAAAACAAAACAGAACAAAAATCAAAGGAAGTAAGTAATTTACTTCGGTTATCTAAGAAACAATTCCCTTTGTTTGAGACAGTATATTTAATATATAAATAAGTATTTATAATTAAACATGGTTTTATCGTTTTTTGAGAAAAATATTGATGTCAAAAGTAATCAGATAAATTATGGTATCTCAAGTTATCTGTGATTCTGACAGACGGCTTAAGCCAAATTGTCATTCCTGCAGTAATAGTGAATAAACGTTTGAACAATGTTGACTCGCGAACTTAGATTTAGGGACTAAGAACGAGAGCATAGCTTTTAAAAAAAATGGCACGAAGAAACATATTTTTAGGCAAAAGTAACGAGTCAATCGATCATATTAAGTATGCCATCGCCGTCTTTGCATCATCGACGTTTTCGCATAAGATTTCAATACGCATCGCCGACAATGGACAATTATTATTAATTGCTGGACGGTCTCCTCGGTAAACTACCGTCGAATATATTCCACAGCCGAGTTCCGAGAGCGTTCCGAGCCCGATCCGCGGATGAAACAAACCGGTTCCATCTAGACGACTACCAAAAGTCTCTTCGGTCGGGGCCGACGGCGAGAGGAGAAAGACTTTAATTTATCACAATCGCGATTGATACTAGCCCCAAATTTTCATTCGATAAATCATCGCGTTTCCAAAACAACCAATCGTTACAGAAGAGACGTACAAACGAAAACTGGGGCGCGCGTTTTTGACTTATATGTTTTGATTAATATTTTTTTTTCAGATTAAGACCGAAACGCTACAGATACGATTTGCATGCATCAATTTCGAAGTGGGCCAACAGACTATTCTAATTCGACGCGATAAACATTATTCGCATTCGCAATTGAATACAATGCATAGTCAATTAACGAAGGAAATTTAAATTCGATTATTTATTTTGAAGAACGAAGTCAGACAGAATACTCGTCGAGACAATCGCGAATCACGAGCGACCTAAAAGTATTTTCCTATCGTGTCAAGATCAATCGGTCTTTCGCCGGTATGATTCGTTAAAGCCGACAATTGGGATCGTATTAATTCATAATTAGCCGAATTGTAAAGGGACAAAAGGGAGGATACGAGCGACACGTGCCAGTATTGTTTCTTGTTCGTTCCAAGAACGTTGATTGTATTTCTTTCGAGAACACTCGGTTATCCAAGATCATTTATTTGCCCGTCTGCTTTTTCAAATACAAATTACCCCGGCCATAGGCGGAGCGGCAGCTGCTGCCGTTGTTTGCAGATGGCGACCGTTGAATAAGAAGTACCTAAGGTGCCTTTTTTCGAATTGATCAAAATTCGAATCAGTCAATTAATTAGTTTCACTAAACAAGCAAAAAGATCGAACATAACTCGAATTTTATCCACAATGTATTGAAGTAGAAAAAATAAAAACAATGCCATATATATTTATATATAATAATTGAACGGAGCAAAACCGTGCGATATGTATCACATATTGTTACAAATTATTTATCATATCTATGAAGAATAAAAATATCCAAATTAAATTACAAATTATGACAGATGTAATGTGTTTAATCAACGTCAAAAGAATCCATTATTTTATTATTCCCAACGGATAATTTTTAATCGAGGCAAAAAAACAGATGAACATATACGATCGGTATTAAATTTAAATAATTAAATAGTTTAAAATAAAAGAATGCAAATTTGTCGGTGATACTATTGGACGGGGGCGATGTCTTTGGTTGACGGAAGGGTAGTCGGCGAGGGGAGGGAAGGAGGGGCCAAGTAGGTCACGGGGACGTGCTGACGTCACGGGGGGCTCACCTTGCGCTGAGCCTCGGCGGCAAAGCCCGACTTGGTAGCGCGGTTGGAGGCCATGGCGGAACGAGGAGGTCGGGGCACGGACTGGGCGCGAATGAGCCTCGGCGACGCCGCGAGGCAGCGCCCCCCTCCCGCGCTCCTCCCACCTGCCACGACAGAATCACAATAAATTTAAATCATCAATTGTTCATATTCTAAACCTGAAACCTGATAATAATTATAATCGTTAGACATGGGAATAATTAAAATCACAAGAGAAAATAATCAATAAGTTGATATACAATTAAAAATATAAGCTGAAATGTTGAGCACCCTTAGGAATATACATTTTTCTCCTTCCCAAACAAATAAACCCATGTCTTGAAAATCGAGTTCACTGCATAATTAACCTTAACCATTTCCACTCTGGATATTTTCGGTCGAATCTCCGTTCTACTCTCATTAATTGTATTTTACGAATGTATAAAAAAAAATTGCTTTGCTAAAATTAATTAAAAACATCTATATGGTTTGATCTGATATGCTATTCAATAAAATACATTTTTAATAAATAAATAGAAAAAAAACGAGGTTCAATTTTTTTGCAAAAAATCTTTTGGGCCAATGGTTCGTCCAGCAATGAAAAATTTCAAGATAAAAATGTGATAAAGCACTGACTGGACGTTCGTGTGGCAACACGCTTTACTGGCGACAGATTCGTCACTATTAAAAAAAATATGAGTATGAGTAATAAATAGATATTTGTTTTATCTGTTTCCATTTTAAGGACTTTTCCCCCAAATCTAGTACACATGGATATGTCAAGACTAAGAATAAACTGAACAAAGGCTGTTCAAAAGTGAATAGTAAAAGAAAAACATTAAAATCTTCATTCCACATATTAACCGATCCGTCACAGCATTTCGAAAACAACGGCGTCGTCCGAAGGCGGTATATTTATAATGGAAAATATACCCCAAGCATTTCAAGCCGAAAATGGACTCACTTTTTCGCATTTCCTTGTGTAAGAATCTCGAATCTCTTTGTGGTCAAAAAATCATTGTTTTTGCTAATTCTTCGATTAAATAGGTCATCTCGTCAATTATGCAATGTCAAATATTTGTATGGGCGTAAAACCATCCCCGATTTACACGGTAGATACGTTCCATGAAAAACCGCACAAATAAGACATAGATCTTATACAAAATATTGGGTTACGTTAAAAAAAACTTATCATAAACATTTCTTGTCTGAACAGTTAACCGATCCGTCATGGCAGCTCGAAAATAACCGTGACGTCCGAAGAGGGTTTTTCAGAGACACTGAGCATTTCAAGTCAAGATATTGATGAAGAATTTATCAATTATTGAGTTTTTTAACCTTTACCACTCTGGGTAAAAAAAATTCGAATTTTTAAAAAATATATACAGTTTGTCCTCGACTTACGACCGAGATACGTTCCTGGACTTTGGTCG
>JAGXCT010035467.1:0-27589 GCA_022495035.1 Philopotamus ludificatus | reverse complement strand
TTGGTGGCAGCGGTGGTATACCATTTTTTGGACTACTGTCGCGCCCCCTTAACATGTCTAATAAGAGTCATATCAGGACGGTCTTGATGAGTGTCCCGTTAAACTAGACTTTGGTCTTGACTTTTCTCATTCAGATTTATTATATTAATTAACGCAATAAGCAGGAAAACTTAAATTCGGGGGTACTATATAAATACAGTGAAACCCGTTTTTTACATTTTTGAAGGAGGTTGAAAAAAAAGAGAATATTTATATTGAAAAATATTTAATTGTTTAACTTAATATTTAAAAGGATCAATTTGATTTGCAAAAAGTTGTATTTGTTTAGTAAAAAGTTGTATTTGATTTGAAAAAGGGTATTATTTGACGTAAAGGGTTGTATTTGACGTAAAAAAACTGTAATAACTAAAGTAAGAATTACCTATTAATATTTTATTATAATTTATGAAGCAGATCAAGTTCGTATAATCGCGTTTAAGGTAGAACCCTTGGGTATATGTATTTGTAATTTAAAAAACAGAATGTTACCTATAATTATTCATCTCATTAAATAAACTTTAAACCAGAGAAGACTCTTTCAGCACAAACTTATATCACTATTGCAATTTCGTATAAAGATATGCACTATTTTCCTCTCAACATTTTAAAATACATTTTATTTTCCGTCTAATTTTCCGGTAAAAATAACGTTTTTTCCGGTTTTGGTTACAGATCTATTTCAAGGATTTGAATGGTTTTTATCCATTGGATATTTACAGATTGTAAAATAATCTTTCCCTGGCTAGCTTTCACTAATAATCAAGATCTGTTCACGTTTTTAGATTAATGCCTTTGATATCTAACTGCAAATCATAGTTTTTGCTCTTCTTATCGATCTAACGTAAAAGTCTTAGAATTTTTCTTCCGAATAGGAACTTGTTGTTTTAATAATTTTCATTTTCAGCCATAATCTTGTTATAGTTTATTTGCTATTCTAAGACAGTTAAGCTATTAAGTTTCAGATTTGTCATCCAATTTGAATATTATTGCCAGTTTTCTTACCTCTGACCATGGTCATATATTTGGCTGTTGATTTCCAAACCAACACAAACAATTTGAATTCAACTAAGCATAGATTAGCCCTTAGTTTGTTCGAATCGGCTTATAATTTGAATATTGTTCGCATATATTTGTCCTGAAATGATTACCTTAAGGAGTATTGCATCAAGTATCAGACTTAAGATTATCGATTACATAACACCTGAACATCTGGATTAAATATTTTTTTAAATATAACCAATCTGTCCCCGTTTAACCCTCAAAGTCATACTTTGTCACGGTAGGCTGTGCAATAAAATTTAACCCTTTCGCCGCTAATTATTGCGCGCGATGCCTAATTTAGTACGGGGTAATCGCGCAAAATGTAATAAATTACAGGTCCGCGGCCATTGTACGGGCGCCGCGGCGCTTAAATCATCCTCCTGGAGACGCGCCCGTTTATTAAATGGCCCGGGGCGAGCGCCGCGTGATTAATGGCGCGGATGATTTTGCATTTCGCATCGGCCCTGCAATATTTTCATATTTCGCTACATTGACAATCATGGCCGGTGTAGAGGGGGGATGGGATATTCGGGTTCCGGATCGCGAAATGGCCGATTGTAAATCAACACCGGTCCCCGGATTAAAAAATGGCGCTGGACAATTATTAACGCGCCAAGCCAGTAATCCTATTGCCGGGTAATCCCCGATATTCAATATGTGTTCGCTGTTTATTTTTTTTGTTCAACAATAAAAAAAACATAAATAAATCATTTTTATGAAGTCCCGATAAAAACGTGTGCGGTTAAAAAAAATCCGTGCCATGAATATCAAACACGTCGTGCCAATTTTCATGTAACATTACATTTTAACAGCTTCTTTTCAACTCGATGTCTACACATCTGAATAATAATGAAAATAAGCACGATTTTACGTTATTATATATTTTTTTTAAATATGTATTTATTTAATATTCGCCACGGCGAACGAAATAATCAATGAAGTCGACGAAAATATAGGACAGTTCTAATTATTTTTAATTTATTCAAATTAGCCCCGAATATTCCCTCTTCATTTTAATTATTTTTCGGCACAATTAGCCGATGTAATTGTTAATTATGAGGGAGGAGGCGGTGGCCGGTGCCAATTTGTCACTTGTCAAATGACGGCGTCAATGTTTAGTGCCTCCCCTGGAATATATTGACGTTATCAATCTGTCGCAAATGGGTATTTGATAAGCCCGGGCAACTATTTCGTCAGGTCCGCCTCTGGCCCATTACATTGTTAACGTTTCGATTCATTCTATTACAGGAGCGGGTGGTGGGGGTAGATGGGGCCCTTGCCGGGTATCGTCTTTAACAATGTTAAATGTATCGGGAAAACGGCCTGCCGAAATTGGAGCCGGGAAATTGATTAAAGAAATGGGAAACGAATAGTTTATAATGGTATCGAGTGTAATATACATATCGGATATCACGAATATTTTCATTACGTAAGTTTTACGTAATTAAAAATCTGGGAATAATCTTATTATCTTCTTTGTCGCCGCCATATTTTTAATCTAGCAAGTTTTCCTTTGAGAATTTTTCCCAAATCCCCATCATTAGATTAATACCTAGCTGTAGGTTCGTCTGAAATTGATTTATTACATAATCCACAACTATTCCTAATCTTTTAACAATAATAGACAAACCATTTATATATAGGGTAGCTGTTATTTAATAGTACTCAGGCAAAAAAAGATGAATTTCTTGGTTTTAAGACAAAATTCGTGATTAAAGAGATGTCTCGGAAGGATGGAAGGTATTTTTTTTTTTAAGAAAACACCATTTAAATAATTACTTTATCCGAAGTAGTTGTAAATATATTTTTTATATAGTGTGGAAACTAGTGAATAATTAAAAATAACGTTTTAAAATAAAGAATATGAATCCACATGACAAAACGAAAATTGCGACCTCTTATTTAAAGAAAATAAAAGTTCCCATAAAATTCTTTGGTGAGGTCAAGTCAATGTGCAGTGACTAAATTTATAAATACATTTCAAAAGACTGGGTTTGTGGAGCGCAAAAAAAGGACGGGGCCAAAGCAGAAGACAACCGGTCCAGAAAATCGTCCTTTAAAAAGGTTCTGTTCAATCAGTCGGTTTTAAACAGCAGTGGAACAGAGTTCATCAGAGTCAGAGTTAAAACAATACGGAGAAGGCTCAAGGAAGTTGGTTTTATTGCAAAATCACTAGTAAAAAAAATACTTCTCATGAAACAAATAAGTGCCAAAAGACTTCAATGGGCAAAAGTTTTCTGGACATAGATTAAAGAGGACCGGAGGGAAGTTATCTTCTCGGATACAATCTATTTTTTTTTTGGATCGGATGGTATTTGGTATGTAAGGAGAAAAACAGGAGAAAGGCTTGACAAAAAATGCATCACTTCAATTGTGATTCAGCAGGAAAAAAGGGTTTGAATGCTTTTCTTACTGTGGAGTTGGAGATTTAGTATTCGTCGACGGAATAGTCAATGCAAAATTTTATAAAAGTATTATAAACTTACAACCTTTTCTTATATCCTCATCAGTCTAAAGAAAATAACTCATTATAGGTACTCATCTTAATATTTATTAGATTGATGCAAGAACTATTTATTTGTTTATTAAGAAACTCAATCAGTTTTATTTATATTATTTTGCTGATTTTTTTTTAAACTATTATTTAAATACATAAATACACTAGGATGTTAGAAATAAATGACAAAAAAACGATTCTGTGGCTTTAATTGTGTCTGATAGCTCCCACTTGAATTTTGCAGGACTCGGAATAATTGTTTTAGGTACCCAGGATCCTTGTTTAGTTGGAATTAATAATCAGTTGCATTTCTGAAAAGTTCTGAATACTAGAATCGTCTGAGCTGTAGGTATACGCTAATGCCAGATCTCTGTCAAATTAAACATCCTATTATCTACTGTAAATAAGATGATTATCCAGTTCAAAAGAATAGTAAAAAGGATGTTTCTTAAAGATCAGATAGACCTAGACTCTCAAATAGAAAAAAAAATATTGGGGGTACAATCAGTGACACAAAAACAAAGACGTCGCAGAGATGATAAATGCAGATAAAATAGAGTCTGGTATGGGGTCCAATTTAGTATTCCAGAATATCGGAATTAATATTCTATGATGGCATTTTTGAATACTAAAAAAAATATTGGTGATCATAAAACTGAAAAAAATGTATTTACGTTTATGGAAAATAGAGCTCCTTGCCATAAGTCTCGTAAAACAACTTCCTGGAAGGACGATCAACGTCTTCATATTTTGTCATGGCCTGGACAATCTCGTCGTTGAGTCGAGTGTTGTCGCGTGACGGTATTAGACGTGGTGGTGATGGCGGATGGACACAATCGTAGTTTCGTAGATTCTACGGAGCTATGAGGAGCCAGGCCGCTAATCCAGGCCAATTCAGTGACGTGTGCGGTGAATTAAATACGAATTGGCTCTAACCTCGTCTGAATATTATTGTTACAATCCGCGGGTGACAGCTCGATTCCCGGGCTTTGGCTGGCGACCTGACCCGTTTTCAAAGAGCCAAGATAACCCGGAGAATGTCCTTCTACAGCCATGACATCATGACTGAGACGGAGGTGCCTCCAGGTGGCAAAGACCCGCCCCAGGGTTATAAGGCCACTGTAATGTAATGGACAATCTTCAGGTATGAATCCAATCGAGAACGTTTGCTATGTATTACAAATAAATACGCATAAAAGATCCTGAAAACCCAGCAGTAAAAACAAGTTTTTAGCGTTTTTCACTGAAAAATATACTAAAAAGCCACAAGAGACCATCGTTTACTAAATAGATATCATCACGCACAGGGATCAACTAAATATTGATTAATTAAACGTTAAAATGGTTTACTTAAATACAGATAAATCGTTTATATTTAATTCCGTAATTATTTCACATAAAATACATGCTAATTTTATTATTAAATAAATAATTAAAATTGTTTTTAATACCTGTAAAGATCCACACGGGTTTTTTTATCGAAATATTTATAATATTTCACGATATTATATGATTTGGTCTTAACGTACAAAACAAACAAAGAGTAACTAAGCAAAATATAGAAAAAAAAGAATAAAAATCTGCTTTTCTTTTATTATATTTATAAATAACGTTTTTCGTTTGCAGTGCGTGAAATCTGTGGTTAAGTGCACGTGAAGTTTATGGATGGAGACTTGCGCAGCTTCTGGCGAGACTACATGCAGAGGTAGGTCTGACAGTTAAATAATAAAACTGTTGAATTTGAAACACAACTTGACATATTAATTATTTCTATAGAATATAGCCAGTAGAAGAGAGCTCATAACGACGCAAAGGTAGAAATAAAGCCTAGCTGGGAGAACTGGATTCGGTGAGTTTGATATTTATAATTATTTCGACCTTATCGAATATATTAGGGATACCAAAAATTGATCCATTTGTTTAACATTAAAAATATTTATTAAATATATTTTTACTATTTGTTTAATTGTTTAATATAATCTCAATCGTTATCTATGACTGTTTGCCATCATGCAGGCAACTTTTCAAATCCTCTTATATAAGGTTTCAGGTTTTGAGTCAAAATAGATATTTAAGTCATTCTCTATATCTTGCAAATTTTTAAATTTTTTTGTCCCTTAGCGAGTGTTCCATCAATTTAAGTAGATAGAAATCAGATGGGACAAGGTCTGGCGAGTATGGAGTATGCTTCAAGACTCCAAAATTTGAATCCATAATTTTTTTTCGCGTCATTTTTGCACTGTGAGGGCGTACGTTGTCGTGCAACAGAATTACTCCCTTTCTATTGACCAAACTTGGCCGTTTCGTTATCAATTTTTCATTCAATCTTTCGACTTGTTGACAATAGAGCTCTGTATTTACCGTATTTCTTGATCTCAACAATTTGTAAAGGATAATTCCTCGAATATCCCACCAGACACACAAAATCACTTTGCGAAGGGTAAGACCAGGCTGGTTACAATTCTGTCCAAATATTTTTGAACTTTATGTCTCGACAACAAAGAGTCGTACGTACTCATTCGCACCTCCTTGGTCATTTCGGAGAGCTCATGAGGAATCCAAACACCCATTCGGTTATGTTTGCCGATTTTTTTCAAGTGATATTGCACTATTTACCATGGAGCATGCAGTTTTTGGGATAATTCCTCAATACTTAGACGAAGATACTCGAAGTACCCCTAATATTAAGGAAACCGAAAAGTAATAAAATTTTTGCGGGCGAAAAACATTTATTTATTAAAAAATCTTAAATACTAATCAAAAAATATTTTACATTAAATTCTAACTCCTTTTGCCAGCGTAAAGGCAGTTGTTCGATTCCTTTTTTAAAAAAGCCTTCGATTTTTCATTGAAAAATATTGCAAGCGCCTTTTCACTTCTCCAACATTATTATTTTCTCTTAATGTATGCCCTAACGACCTAAAAAGGTAGTAATCCTAACATCATCAACAAACAAAACGTGTTTCACTTTGTCTCTATCTTTGAAGCGCGATAGTCAACTACCGGTCGATCCAACGTTTTGGCGCCAGCGGTCGTGTACCTTTTGATACGCGAGCTCGGGTGCCTTAAACATTGGAGGCAGCGACGGGTTACCTTTTTGGTACTACTGTCGCGCCCCCCTTAACATTTTAGTGGCAGCGGTGGGATACCTTTTTGGTACTACTGTCCCGCCCCCTACCATTTTGGTGGCAGCGGTGGGATACCTTTTTGGTACTACTGTCGCGTCCCCCCTAACATTAGTAATGGTCGAGGGTCGGAACAGGTACTTCTCCGGAAGAAAGCCATCGTTTTTTTTGTACAGATTATTGTATAGCACTCACTTCTCATCTCCAGTTACAATTCGCCGCAAAAACGGATAGGCTTTATACCGAGACAAAAGAGATGCCCAGATGGTACGCCGTGGATCGAGCGCCGTCTCCGTCAATTCATCGGGAACCCAAATTCCTTGCCTGTACAATTTTTCTATGCGACGAAGATGAGCCTGAACTGTAGACCATGGACAGCCAATCTTTAATGCTAATTCCTCGATTGTTTGACGAGGATCTGAATCCACCATCGCCTTCGGGATGTCATCATCTGATTTTCAGGGTCGTCCTTTTCGTGTGACATCTTTGAGATACTTATTGCCATTTTTAAACTTTTTAAACCACCGATGACCTTAGTGTTAGAATATCCCCGTTAGTATAGGTAATTTTTTTCACTGCTGCGTTTGCCTTCATTCCTTGATCGACCAAAAATCGCATACAATGATGTAAGTGTGCCTCTTCTATTGTTGGCCTTGACATCGTTCCTCCTTGGTATAAATATTTTATAATAAAGTTTACGACCATATCTTTAACTAACTGTGACAATGGCTCATCGAAGAAATTTTGATTACTTTTCGGTCCCCCTAATATATTGGCTTCCAATCAGTTTAGTCTCGAGCCATCCGATATTATGCGGCGCTGTATAATTATGAATACAGCCATCAGCTGTTAGCACGGGGCGACGTCGCAAAGTTATGCATTAACGTGCCTTCCCACCTGGGATGTGCCGACGGGCTCCGACCGAGTTTGTACAAAGGCGCAATAATGGATACCGTCGGGTACCGCCGTTCGCAATTTGCATACACGTCTCAGACCGCAAGTCCCCGTCGCCATGTTGCGCCATGGCCACGCCATGTCGCGTCACATGGTCCGGTGATGCATTACGTCATTTTGGGCGGCGGATACATCACGATGCAGACATTTTTATTGCCGGTCGTTTGTTGGCTTATGAAATCCGCCATACAGATTCCGGATAAAATTTTAATATGTTTCCTTAGACCGAAATTGGGGGTGGGGTCGCGGAATATTTTATTGCCCGCGAGGCAACGTCCTGAATTTATTGCGTCATAATCTAGCATTATTTATTGACGTCGTAAGAAAAATGCGATGAAATGATACGTATTTATTAACCGAAAAAGTGACGGGTTGAATAATGAATTATAATAATAATTTACGTTAAAAAAGAATAATGAATATCAATAATCAAGTATCAGTCATTGAAAGGTATTTTTTTCAAGTATAACAGCTGTGAGGGTTTATGTTATTTTTTTCAAATGATATAAGCTATTCTGCTTTTGTAAACAATAGATTTATTTTGTGCAGTAGATACTGCTGAGGAAAAATTCTTAAAATATTAGGGGTACCCATAAGTATTGTCGTTTTTTCGATGCGTCATCTTTAAAATAGTCTCCTTTAGTAAGTTAGGCAGTAAGGACGTGTTAAAAAATACAGGATCTTGCATGGGTCATCCTGTTGCATCCTCCATACTCACCGGATCACGCACCATCTGAATTTTACTTATTTCGTTCTATGGAATATTTTCTAAGAGATCAAAATTTAAATTCTTTAGAAGAGGTGATAACAGCTCTTTCAAATTATTTTTAGTCAAAACTCGCAGAGTTTTACAAGAAAGGCATGGATGATTTGAAAGAAAGGTGGCAGAAGGTTATAGATAATATTGGCAATTATTTTGTATAAGAAAAGTTAAATAAACTACAAGAAAAATTGTTTTGAATTAAATCGAAAAACGACATTACTTATGGGTACTCCTAATATTTGGTGGTCCTCCCTTTATTTTTTTAACAGATTGAATCCAAACCGACATCGAATCTACCAAGTTCTCTATTGTTTCTGTGGCTATCTCTACATAGACCATAGTTATTGATGTTATTAGTATTGATTTGGCAGGCTTCTCTCTATTGTTTTCTTAATGTACCATATATTTTTAATGGGGCTTAAATCAGAACCTGGCCATAACAATGTCAAAATACCAAGTTTTCTATTAAATCTTTAACTTGTGAAAATAAGCAAGAGAAATATCAGATGTTTAGACCGTTTAGCGGTTGAACCGTTTAGCGGTTGAACCGTTTAGCTCTGATGGCATGGCATAGAATCGTCCTGGAAAATGCAGTCGTTTATATGAGATAAATGTTGTTCTATAGATGGTGCAAGGTTCTTATGTGCCTTTAATAAACTTCTGCATTGATGAATCTCTCCATCAATGAATACTAAATGTCTAATTCCATAGAAAAAAAATCATCCCAAACCATTTTTCTCTTCACCATTAGCCTGGTGCATTTTTTTATCAAGCCTTTCTTTTTTTTTCTCTTTACGTACTGATTGCCATCTCAGCCAAACAAGTTAAATTTGATTTCATCTGAGGAAATAACTTTTCTTTGGTCTTCTTTAGACCATGTTCGGTAAACTTTTGTCTATTGGAGTCTTTTGGCGCGCACTTGTTTTAGGAAATGGATTTTTCCTCAGGGATCTTGTCATCAAACCAACTTCCCTGAGCCTTCTCCGTACCGTTTTAACACTGACATCATTTTTTCTACCTCCGATGAACTCTGTTCGTACAGCCACTGCAGTTTTAAATCGGTTCGTTTACCAGAACCTTTTAAAAGATGATTTTCCGGAGCGGGTCTTTTCCTCCTTGGTTCTGTTCTTCTTTTGCGCTCTACATACCGAATCTTTTTAAATTTATTCATAAATTTAGTCACTGCAGATTTACTAAGCCCTATACCATTGCTGTAATTTTGCAGACACTCATATAAGGTCACAGTTTTCGTTTTGTCAAGTTAGTTAATTTTCTTCATTTTAAAACGTTCTTTTTATATTTTACTATTTCGTGAGGTCGAGTCGTTAGTCATATGCCTAGCCCTACATATAAGAATAGCACTATATGCGTATATTAGTTCAGAGTTTTTCAAATGGTCACGCAGAATGAGGAGAAAAAATGGTTGATATTTTATTTGTAATATAATCCGTTTGTTGAGTCCTCTTCTAACATGTTCCATCTCAGTCACTCGACGCGCCAGGTAAAACCATAATACAAAGATGGTCACCGTTTGTTAAGTATTGAGTATTGGTAATAATTTCGTTTTTTTTTATAAAAAACGAAATTATTACCATTAATATTTCACTATTTCCAACACTATACTTATCTTATATTTATATATCTTTATTATTACGAATTTTACCTAAAAACTAAGAAATCTAAATCACCAACGAGATTTTTTTTTATTCACCAAAAATATGTGTAAATTAAGTTTTTCAATGATTATTTTGGGTCCCTACCTTTACTGTAGTAATAAAGGATCACTTGTAGAATATGCTTCTGATCATTATACATGTTTAAGGGCTTAAATTTATCCTAAAAAGTTATTAGTTATTATTTTATATGAAACAAATACACGAAACTCTTCATTTTAACCTCACCCTTAGTCTTCTTTTTCTCCGGGGACAGGAAGGCTCGCTAACCATAAGCCTTTTTGGCGGCTGACTATCCCGCATCCTTGACACTTGACCACCCCAGCGGAGTTTGGCCACTCTGATAACAGCTGTGACCGGTATATTTTTGTATAGTCAGTACAGCTTCTCGTTGCTTGGGATACGCTATTTCCCATTGTCAAATACGGCTCCCAATATTCGGCTCAGAATTCCCCTTTCCAGGATGCCCAGTTGTCGTTCATCTTATTTTGTCAAAGCCCAACATTCATTTAGAATGGGTCTTCTTTATGATGAATATCGACCCTATATACTTTTGTAGTCACTCATTGCTTAAATTTTCATTGTTCAGCTATTGTAGTCAGTTTTTCTTTTAATTTATACCTTAGACGATTAGATGTTTTTATTACTAGCAGCATTTTATTCGGTCTTTTAAAAACATTTTCTATGCGGCCGCGCAACTAAATTGAACCCTTAACCGCTGGAATATATTTACTTATATATTTTTATACCGAGATAAGGGACCTGTTGTGCCCTTATCTAAAATTGAAATAATCCCCTTTCCATTCCCCGTGTGCATTTAATATCAATATTATGCGTGTGTGTATTTGGCGTAGTTCCCGTGGCCCATATAAATACTGGGCCGTTGTAGGGCACCGTTTTGTTGCCTGGCCCTTAACCTAACTTTTATTTCCGAGTCCCTGGTTATTTACGACTAGTGCCGCAACCATTTACCGCTTTTCTCTAAGCGTACATATATAACGTTTAAGCTTCCTACTGCAGCCGACAACAAATTCAATTCCTCGACTTGGCCACGTCCCTGGACAGTGTAAATCTCGGCTATGGCTATTTTTTTGAAATTTCTGCTAAAACGATAACTGTGTGTTACGCCAAAGCATTGTTTTATTAGATGGAAAATATTATTAGATCGGTTATAGTGCCGTATCATAAGTGGCTTAATGACCTGAAAATAAACCTATTTTTATACAATTTGATTTTTTCGTGAGGTCGAGTCGTTAGTCATATGCCTAGCCCTACATATAAGAATAGCACTATATGCGTATATTAGTTCAGAGTTTTTCAAATGGTCACGCAGAATGAGGAGAAAAAATGGTTGATATTTTATTTGTAATATAATCCGTTTGTTGAGTCCTCTTCTAACATGTTCCATCTCAGTCACTCGACGCGCCAGGTAAAACCATAATACAAAGATGGTCACCGTTTGTTAAGTATTGAGTATTGGTAATAATTTCGTTTTTTTTTTAAAAAATAAAAGACGATTTTCTTATAGTGAATCAATATTTTATCAAATGATGGTTTTTGACCTCCTCATTTTAAATAAAGGTTTAACCGTCTAAAAAAAATAGTAGAGACCGGAACAAATTATAATCAGAATGTGCTAGATTTGGAGTATATGGTGAGTGTGGCAGTATATCCCATTCAAGCCGTAAAAGCTTTTGGCGAGTTAACAAACTTGTGTGAGGTCTCGCATTATCTTGGTGGAACACTACACCTTTTCTATTGATCAATTCTGACCTTTTCTGCTTAAGTGAATCATTCAATTGGTCCAGCTGATGACAGTACACTTCAGAATTGATCGTTGTGTTGTCCGAAGCCCAGATAGCATCACCATTATTTCTGAAATCTCCGTGATGGATGGATTAAAATTACAAGAAAAGCTTATGAAAAGGTATACTGATAAATCACAGCAAATAAAATTCGAATAACCATTAAATTGCCATTTATAAAAATACAAAGAGCTCATGACACTGCAAATTTTATATCTCTTTTTTATTTAATTGTATCAGAAGGATATCTTTGCATTGCCATCAAACAGAATATCAGATGGAAATGCTTTAATATTTAATTAATTTATTTAATGTTTTTATTAAACATATTATTGACTAACGAAATAAACGTATAACCATAGCCAGGAGAAAGAAAAAGGTTAAAAATAGACAGTGACGTTAGAGAAATGACTTTATCCATAGAAAGGTAGTAGTTAGTATCCTATGGGGATTGGCCGTAAAAGCCATTTACTTTGAAAAATCCAGTCGCAATAAAGTAATGGGCGCTGAGCGGGTTAACGACGCCATATCGTAGGCGATAGACGCGTTTCGCGCATACGTCAAGACGCCACGAGGCAATAAATTCGTTCAGTCAGCGCCCGTCGGTTAACCCATTGACGGACGCGCCGGCGGCGATACACGACGCCGGCGTCGCGGCGTCATTGTGCAGGCGCGCATAGCTTTCGGGGCCGCTTTATTTATTCACGGCGCTTTTCCGTGTAGAAAATGGGCCGGTAACGAACCGGAAAACGTTCGATTTTCCGGTCGGCGGGGCAGCCGAACGAACGCCCGCTCTTTCTGCTCTTAATATGCGAGCGCATGAAATTTTTTGTATATAATTTTTTGTACGTGACCGTGAGCCGTTTGAGCGGCGCCGCTCTTTGAGCCATTAACGACGCATTGTGTACACGGGAAGGACGCCGAATCAACGATTGTAAACAGACTTAAATCGCACTCGTAAATTTGTCAAAGTGCTTATTGGAGATTGTGTGCTCTTTCTCCCCGTCGTTTCTTTTTCATCGCCGCTGTTGTTAATGTTGCAAAGAAAGGCTCGGTCGGTTAAACGATTCGTGGCGTGATCGATCTTTGTTCAGCTGATAATGCGACCGGTTTATTTTATAACACGGCAAATGACATGAAAATAAAATTCAATAAACATGCAAATTTTAATGCTTCTCACGCATTTTCATTCAAACCTTAATTGACGCTTTACTTCTGCTAGAATAATAATATAACATTATTTTTTTAACGATTAGAATGCTATTAAAAAATGTAATGAAAGTCTCAATAAAAAATTACATTATAGAATTAGGGCTAGCTGCTTTTAATCGTTAGTTATTATTTTAAATAAATAAAGTACTTAAGCAAAGACAATAAAAAACATTAAAATATAGAGTTTACTCGTCTCAACGGAGAATTTTTGCTTATGATAATCATAGAGAAATCATTTTAGATAATAATTAATATAGCTGTATTATTATTATAATTATAGATTTATCCAATAATTAAAAACTACGTTTAAATATTGCAAAAATTTGAACAACAGGGTTATCTTAACACTTTTTTTTATATTTAATTAGGTCATAATAAAAATAACACATGAATATTTAATGCGCATAGGTTAAACACGATAATATGCTTAAACTTAAACTCAACAGCATAATTTTTCACTTTAGTTTTATGTCAAAATGAAAACCGGAACCGAACCGAAAAAAAAATCCCGAGTTAATTAACACAATTTTTCAAACACGTAACATTTGAATATTCAATCTGTATAAAAAAAGGAATAATAAGAAACTTATTTTACGAGGAAAATCATACTAGAGAAACATGTCATTTCAAATTAAAACCAAAATAGAGATCCGTATTATCTCAAACTATTACAAATATTTGGAACAAATTCAAATTTTAGAAATATTATTTTTATTCACAAACAAATAATTGCAATCAACTGCTGATGCGTCTGATGAAAAGGTAGATGACGTAGATATTTCTTTAAGAAGCAAGATATTAGCATTAGAGACGTAAACATTTCCTATTTCAACAAACCTAAACATATAAAATTTAATAAATAACTTTGATCATAAACATAGATTAAATTTAGATTTTTGGGAGAAAAACAAACTTGTACATCCTCGTTTGTATTATACAAAATTTATAGATGGTTTTAGGATCTCCAGTAACTCAAGTTAGCGTTGAATGGGCCTTCTCTGGCTTAAAGCGTATTCTACGTGACGATATAAATAATTTAAATAATAGAAATATTTAAAATTAGCGATAACTTTCATATTTCTTAATTATAAATAAATATATGCAAAGATCCTGCATACTACAACCGTTAATTATAAAATATATATTTCTAGTGATAATTATTTATATTATATATAAATAAATATGTACTAAGCTGAGCCGAAATTCACCGTTATTATTTTAATTGGAACGAAAACCGGAACCGAACCGATAAATAGTTTTTAATTGAACCGTAAACGAAAAATAGAATGGTTTGATTGAAGCCTTGGTTATGTTATTATTATTATTATAATCAATAATACGGTAAATTTAGCTTATAATACGGTAAATTTAGCTTAAACAAGCCATAAACTATAGTCTAAATAATAGACAATAATTTGTATATTATTCAAAAATATAAAAGTTTAGCACGTTGGGGCCTGATTTCTTTTTTCGTAATTGAACCTCTAAGATCTTTAATGTATGTAGCAATGAGCAACGAACGATTCCTGACCTACACTCATGTAACTACAGTTTCTTAAACTTTATTAAAAGATTTTTTTTAGACTGGAAAAATGGGCCAATTAACTTTATGGTTTTTATAATAAAAAAAACACCCCACATAATTTCACCAGATATAAAATTTTACTTCTTTTTTGAGAGATAACATCTCGTTTTATCTCTGGCGACACATAGCTGTCAAAATAAACAAAATCACCTAGTAAAACACGCAATTAAACACCGGGATGCACACTACCGGGCGAAAGGCCCGCGATAATAATTTGCGCCCTGGCTCCCACCTGTCTTCCTTAACCAGTGTACAATCCACCACCCAAAACCCACCACCGATCCCACCCCCACCGCACAGAATCTCCCCCCGCCCCTACCGTGTCTCTCTGCGTACCTCCGTGACCCACTTCACGTTTATCCCACTTTCTTCTCGGGGCCGCCCCACACAATCGATAACACTCTCGTGTTTTGCCTCTGCCATCGACAGGGTGGCGATAAAAACTTTTATACTATGGAACTCCCGCCATTTTCCGGCATTGAGTGTTGATTTTCCCGCCTAAACCTGCACGCCTTTATTTCACTGCCAAAATATTGCTTTTCGCGCGTTTTTTATGTCGCGCCCTCCCACCCCGAGGTTCCCTCGTATGTCACCACTACTCGGGTTGCAAGTGACACATGAATATAAAGTTGTAGCAAACTTTATGCCAAGTCGGAAAATTAACATCTTTTCATAATAAATTATTTAAATTGGTTACCGAGCTGATCGCGCCCCTAGCTGTTGTATCAACTCCAATGAAGGCGGCCTGCCTGACCTAGGCAATATTAAATCTGAATATGTATTTTACAGCCGTATTATAAAACTGATGTCTTGAAAAACCCCAAGGGATTCTCTGAAAAAACTATTATTTTATAAATTTTAATAGCAAATAAAACGTAATAAGTTTTCGAGCATTGCATCACGACACTTTAAAAATATCCTGTGGCGATCTTTTGCATTTTTTCCTGTCGACCGCTGCTTTTTCATCGGCCAACAAACACGAATCCCCCGTCGGAGAGGGGTTTCAGCATTTTTTTCACCCGACACCCGTTGTCGGTTTTCACTTACACATATCGCCGGGGATGTCCCCGAAAACTAACGCCCTTTTTTTGACCCTCTCGGGCACAATTAGGCTTGCAAACATATTGTCGCTTTTTGCCGCCAGTGCCGGACATGCCCTCCTATCAGTCAGGCACGTGACGCGTGTGACTGATGGTATCGGAGGGTATTTCGGGGGCGCCCTCCTTCCCCCTCCTTGCCCCGCGCGCCCTTTGTATCTGCCCCCACCACCTGTCCACCGGCTTTTGTCTTTATTTATCTCAATATAATTACGACAGTGTGCCATTGTGATGCGACACAATGCGAGCGGTGTGGCGTGACGCCCATGGGATCTGTGACGATCTGACGGCGGCGATAATGGACCTCTGATAATGAATCGAATCGGTCGTAGGTTGTGGACTTTAATTGGGCCGGTTTAGATACTGATGACCTATATATATATATAGATATAATAATAAAATTATTTAATTAAATATTTTTTCGTGTTGATTTGCAAATATTTAATTGTCGACATATCAACTCTATCTAAATAATCATTCTTCGATCCTCGTAGATCCTGTCCATTAATGCCTCGAAGGAAGTGGCATCTTCTCTAAACCACTATCGTAGATTATTTAACTAGGATGCCCTTGGTCTTCCGTGTCCTCGTCTTCTTTGAATCATACTCTGAAGAATGAGTTTTTTTCTTATTTTGATCATTTTTAAATCCCTTGTTGTAATTACCTCAACATTTCTTACTCCATCCAACCAACTGATACGGAGAATGCATTTGTACACCCACATTTCAAAAACTTCTAGGAGTTACATCGCCTTTTCGGTGAGTGTTTATGACTCTACTCCGTAGAGAAGAACGATGAACACATCTCACCAATCTAATTTTCAGAGTTCGATTCATATCATGTCTACAAAGATGTTTTTTCATCCGGATAAATCTCGTTCTCTAAAATTCTCTAGTCTCTCTAAAATCCTGCATTCTTCTTGCCGACTCAAGGCATCCTTGTGTCTCAGGTTCGTTACCATTCTTGTTCTAAACCTTCTTGATTTTGGCTCTCCCAGATCTTCCGCATTCTACATCTCGTATCGCATCTACTAGGGTGGAACCCGTGTTCGCTCTGCTCTTTCCATTGTGTTTTCTCCAGGCTGTCGTTCTTTCTTGGGAGATGTCCAAAATATCGAGGAATCCTTTTGAGATATGTGGTAGAGTTTAGTCATTTTTAAAGTTCTTCATCTCTTTCAGGACAGACACGTTTGTGCGTTTAGCGGTCCATGGTATTTTAAGCAGGCGTCGCCAGCACCACATTTAAAAGGCATATTTTTTTTTATTTTATATTCTATTTTATGGTCCACTTTTCCACGCCGTAAGTAAAAAATAATAATACTAGACTTTGCACTAAACTTATTTTTGGATATCCCCCTTTTTTCCAAATTGTCGAAAGCTTTAACATCGTATTTTTAGCCATTCTGTTCGCCTTCTCATTATTGGATCACAATTTCCGTGACGCCTAAGTAGATGTCCGAGATAAAGAAATTCTTCAATCCTCTCTAGATCCGGAAGATTAACGGATCTAGATAGCTGATTACTTTATTGACTAACATCTGCTTGATTTTAGTAATATTGATCGCGAGTCCTTGTTTTTTACTTTAATAGACAATTCTTTGGAGCAGTTCGGCCATTTGTTTTTCTTTGGTGGCTATCAATGTCGTATCGTCCGTATATCTTAGGTTGGATTTTTTTTTTACCCGCTATTTTAAATCCGCTTTTCCAGTTTTCAAGAGCTTTTCTCATAATATACTTCTCACGTAAGTTAAATATGTCTGGGAAGAATATACAGCCCTGCCTCACCTCTTTGAATACAAAAAACTTTTCTAACGAACTCGAATCTATTCTAAGGTTCTCGGATATTGAAAATTACTCTCTGGTTTCTTTTCTTCAAATGAATC
Source organism: Philopotamus ludificatus (assembly GCA_022495035.1). NCBI lineage: Eukaryota > Metazoa > Arthropoda > Insecta > Trichoptera > Philopotamidae > Philopotamus > Philopotamus ludificatus. Next base: position 9,916 of record JAGXCT010035467.1, on the reverse strand, counting down.
CTGCCTCCTCTTGAGGTATTTGCTAACTAGTCTGTGATTTTAGACGTTGAATTATGATATGTAATAGAATTTTGCTCGCGTGTGATATTAATAAAATTGATTGGTAATTTTCACATTTTTTTCGTACTTATTTTGTATGTTTTGGAATAAAGATTGACTCAAACTTGTCCTGTGGCCATTTTTCTGAAATCCTGAAATTCTGATTCTAGATTTTGGTATTTCATGAGGGTTTTTTAATTTTACTACGATACTGTATACAATATATAAGCTATTTAGCCAGCTCGACAAGTGTCATTCGAGACAACAGCTATTTATACTGAATAGGAAACCTTAGATGTGTGGTAGACAGGGAAAATTAGGGACCTTATGAAAACCTGTAAACAATTTTTCGCCATAAATCCTGATCAGTTTTAAAAGTTGATAATGATCTAAATATGCAATATTAAAGTGTGATAAATAATATTTAAAATGTTTTATATTCATTATAAGTTTTTCATAAGATTCATGTTCGAACTGTCGTCTGGTCACGTATTTGACATTATTTCCAATATGGGTCACCCCCGTTAATCGCGAGGGATACGTTCTAGACACGATCGCATTAAAGGACATTTACGCCACCAACAGAGGATTAAAAAAACCATTTCATAATTGTAAAAAAGATTCAAAGAAAACCAAATGAGTTTCCTTGTTTGGCTTTGCTACGTTTATCTGTCAAAACCACGCTTTACATTACTCACTTGCTTGTAATCTTTATCGTTTTTTTTCTAATAAGTTGCAATGCAATAATTGTGAAAAAGGAGACTTTTCAATGATTCTGACATTCAAATTCTTCACCATACAAGGTTCATAGGCGTATTTTTATAGATTATAATATGACAGTCCTTTTCCTGCACCTCTTCGTTAGTAAAGGGCTCGTCGTTTGATTTTAACAGTCTGAATATCACCAATGTATCATAAACGAAGATTAGACAAACATATTTTGCAAAGTTGGGAGCTCTGTATTCTTTATTCAAAATTTCAATGGTAGTTTTAGGAGCTCTAGTAACACAAATTGGTGTTGAAATGGTTTTCTCTTGTTTAAAGTTTATTCTACGAGACAATAGAAATTGTTTAAATGAAAATACATTGGGAGATATTTTATAATTAGATGTAACTTTCATCTTTTCTAATTATAAATAAATATACTCAAGGACCCTGCACACTTTAACCGTGAATATACGAATTTATTTCGTTTATATTAATATTTGTCAAATTATTATTATAATACCGTTAATTAACAATTATCATTTTTTATATTAATGAAACAATTAATTTATTATGCCTATTACATAACTAAGAATATAATGTGGAACGCGTTTTTTGCATATTTGAAGGAACTGAAAAAAAAAAGTAATTAGTAGGAAAATGTATTAAAATGTTTTATTTAATTTTTAAAAAGGTGCATTTGATTTGTAAAAAGGTGCATTTGATTTGTAAAAAAGTGCATTTGATTTGTAAAAGGATGCATTTGTTTTTTAAAAGGATGTATTTGATTTGAAAAAAGGTGTATTTGACGTGAAAAAACTTTTTGAAATATTTCAAAAAGATTTAATAAGATTTAAAAAAGATTTAAAAGATGAATCCAAATATACGAAATTTAGAGTTTCTATTCAACGACGGACGCCTTAAAATTACGCCGCGGTCTTTCTAGAGCCGACTCTTGGTTTATTTAATGATCATCCCTTTGATTATTTTTGAAGATCATATTCTTAGATTATATAGATTCTATATCATACTTTTATTTTGCTTCAAAAAAAATACAAAATTATATTATTCTATTATGTATTCGCCACTGTTAAATATAACCTTCTTCCATCTTTTTAGCAACTTATCGATCCCCTCCTCATAAAATTTGGTGGCTTTGGACTGAATGAAAGTATCGAGGACCTGATTGACTAGCTCTTCGTTTATGAAAGTTTTTTCCATTAAAAAAAATATCTGTAAAGAACAGAAAAGGTGGTAGTTAATAAGAGCGAGACTGGGGAGTATAATGTATGTGGCAAAACAGACCAGTTGAGCTCTAGAATTTTTTCTTGAGTCACTTTTGCCGTGTGTCCAAGCACTTATCCAATTATTGTCTTTTGCAGACAATATTTTTATAGGTAATCATTTTTCATCGCCTGCTTTTGTCCTGTCCAAAAAAGGCTTGGTTTTATACCGTGAGAGGAGACTTGGGGCAATATATATTTTTGGGCAGCCTTATTTTTCAGTCACTGAGATTTTGTGACTATGCCTAACTTGGTGACTTTGCACAGATTTTCCAGGTGGCGGGGACAAACTGTAGATTGTGACGTATTGAGTCTCTCTGTCAACTCCGTTGTCGTTTGACGTGGATTTTGTTTCAATATTGCATTTAAAAATGTCATCATCGAAGTCGTAAGGGCGAACTCCCAAAGCATCACATGATGAATATGTGCTTTTTGATTCTCCATTTTAAGGGTTCTGAATAACACCACTGTAACGTCGTCCACTACACTAAATAGATGTCGAGTGACTGACAGGCCACTTATCGATCTATTGAGAACAAAAATCCTCTTATCAGGTTACTCTAGTGAATCCAAACAATAGAAACCGCCTACCTGTATCGGTAGTTAGTTATTTCACGGTCAGTTATTTATAACTCAACCTAATAATATATTTTATATATGCATAATATTTCATTTTAATTAATGGTTTAAATAATTAGAAAATTATTCCAGAATATTTATTCGCTGCTTTAGTTGCGGATGTTTTTGTTAGATATTCTACCATCACATTAAATAATTCCAGTGAAGCGAAGATTATTGAAACCGACATAACGTTCGAACATTTATGATTGTCCCGTTGAGTTATCGATGCAATAAAATCTGCTATACATTACGCCAGTGTCGAAAAAAAATTTTCATATTTATACGCCATCACCATTATGCCGAAAGATATTTGTACAACTGAGGGAACATTCATGAATAAGGCATGCCCTGGAAAAAAAAATCTCCGAGTACATACGTTACAAAAGGAAAAATATTAAGTAACGTGTCACGACACCGATGGCGAAAAAAAGGACAATATTCCGTAAAAAGGAATTTTAGACCATTGTGACGGCGATGAATGTCACCTGAAAATGTAAAAAAAAATCGTTTGCATTCAGATTTTGCTCTTTATGTTAATTCGATAATTTTTTTCTCATTGCCCGAAAAGGTGTTAAATATTTTCGTCGAATATCTGAATATTAAATCACCTGATCTGTGTCTGCTGGGCTTCGAAAACTTTTTTTTTACGTCACGCGCCGAATTATGAAATATTTGAATAAACTTATACATCTTTTTACGCAAAACGTTATTTTCATCGAATATCATTGAATATTTTTCGCATAATCGTATTTATTACGATCAATTTAGCGGCGCATTATTCATTCTTTAGATTAAGTATCGATGCTCGGTTATTTTTTGTAGTTTTTTTTTCTTCTTCTTATTATGCAGTAAACATGTCGCATAAATAAGCAATTGAAGCGATTTTACGACGCCATCTTGGCGCCGCGTCGATAAGTACGGAAATATGCAAATGGCTGTTTTATCGACGCCACTCCTACATCCTAGTCAATTTCATAAATGCGTTATTTAACATCTGCCAGCAAACAACGATCCTTATCAACAGAATCGTGTTGATTTAGCGTCCGGTTGCAAAAAATAATATGAAAAAAAAACCGAAATAAATTACGCGGTGGTTAAAATACGATCGTTTATAATAAGCCCCGGTCTAATATTTATTTTCGCGAAATATTTTACATTTTTATCTGAGCGGCCATTGCCGGGGGTGTGTTTACGCATACATTACACGCAAACGACTTCATCGTACTTCTGTTTGTTTTTCCAGGGGCTCTGCATGAAATTCCACTCGCGGGCCGCTGTTATCTCGCGGCCGTGCGCACGCCCCGCGATGTGTTTTCATAAGTCGCCGTTATAAAACGGTTCTATAACTCCCGGTTCGCTTATCCGACAGCCAAATGTATTGCCGACGATCTGCAGCCGTCTTCGGCGCCCGGTGCACGGGCGTCGGAAATGCAGCGGGCACCGAATCGTGCCCGGGAATCTATTCCCGCCAATGCGTTTATTCGGCCGGTGATAAATTTCCGGCGCCACATATTCGACTGAATTGACTTATATTCCATTTGTGAGCTTTCGTGTCTGACAACTGAAAAATTGGGCGTGGCTGCATTGGACTGTCACAGAAATATACACTCGGCGTCAAATAATTTCGCGAGCAAAAATAACCCTATGCTATTCATATGTTAAACCATGAGATTTTCTGGATTATCTTTAATTACAGAATTGAGAACGTAACTCTTCCTAAGAAATATTTTGTTTTAAGAGATCTAAGAGGTTCAATTTTGAATAAAGAAATCAGCCTCATCAAAGTGCCAATATTTTTAAATAATATATTAGGGGCACCCATAAGTGATGTCGTTTTTTTCAATGAAATTCAAAACAATTTTTCTTATGCTTTATTTAACTTTTCTAATAAAAAATAATTCCCCATATTATCTATAACCTTCTGCCACCTTTCTTTTAAATCATCCATGCCCTTCTTGTAAAAACTCTGCGAGTTTTGACTGAAAATAGTCTGAAAGGGCTGTATTCACCTCTTCTGAATTGAAATTTTGATCTCTCAGAAAATGTTCGATAAAACAAAATAAGTAAAAATCAGATGGTGCGAGATCCGGCGAGTATGGAGGATGCAACAGTATGACCCATCCAAGATCCTGAATTTTTTCACACGTCAATTTCGCAACACGAGGTCGCGCGTGAATGCGTGTGGGACCCAATCACCTACTTTTTTAATCTTTTCCAACTTCTTTAGGATCCTCGTGAGTACTATACCAGGATGTACCGATCTTTTCCGATAATTTTCCGATAAATTTCCGGCTGTTTCATCCGCCTGGACGGGTCGTCCACTTCAAAGCTCGTTTTCCAAACAAAAATCACCAGATTTAAATTTTTTGAACCATCGTTGGCATTTCCTGACATCGAATATGTCGCCGTAAATCTCGCAAATATCCTTTGTAGCCTCTGTCGCCTTCTTTTTGAAATGATATTGAAAAAGTATACATCTCCGCAGATGTTATTCCGATGGACACGTCTCTCCCATTGTCGTCAGAGGGATAAAGAAACCGTTTAGTCTCAAGACCACGAGCAGGTAGCCGCTATACAACAGAAAATTATAACACGTCCTACTGCTTAACAGACTGAAGGAGACTATTTTAAAGATGGCGCATCGAAAAAACGACTTTACTTATGGATACCCCTAATAATTAGAGGAAAATAATCAAGGGTTCGAACCATCTGATATTTTTATTCGCTACGTTTTTATTAAAAACTATTTATCGGTTCAGTTCCGGTTTTCGTTCCTAGAAAGACAACGGTTAATTTAGGTTTTCGGTTTAGTTCGAATTGATTATTTTTATTTGAATTTAAAAATATTTCTACTATAATTTAGAATATTATATTATTTTATTTGTACTAGGCATAATAAATTAATTGATACAATAATATAACATTTTCTAGACCATAGGAGCTCATCTTTAATTACAGACTTGAAAACGTAACACTTCCTAAGCAATCGTTTGTATTGATCTAGGTATTTTATTTGATTCTAAGTTTAAATTTAGTTTAGATGTATCGGACATGTGTATGAGATTATCAAGAATGTAGGGCCTCGTCTTGAGAAATTCTTATCACATGCATAGCACCTTAGTCATACTAGTGTTATACGATGCATTAGTTCGGAGCTTGCTCGAATTAGGTTCCTTTAAATGGCGCCTTATGACGCCTCGAATTTCCTCAGATTAAAGAAACTCCAGAAGAAATTTCTGAGATATCTCTACATGAGGGAGTTAGGATTCTACTCCAGTTTATACCCTAGCGCATGGATACAGGGCTGCCTGGGGTATATAATTCTCGAGAAAAGAAGGTCGATATACTTGGCAAAGCACTTCTTTAAGTTGTTAGTTGGTACCCATATTATTCAGTAATGCCAATCACGCATTATTTTTTTTAATAAATAAATATGTATTTTAGTTAATTAGTAATTTTGACATTAATTATAATATTATATATTTTTAGCTTATTATAAAAATATAATAACGTAGTATTATGACGTCCTTTTATAAAATGAGATCTTTTGACCGTTGCTTTCGCCGAAGCTTTTAGTATTCAAAACGTTAAATTAAATATTTTTCGTATATATTCTTTAGAAATATATAACTCATTCAGGTATTCTCTATTTCCGTTAGTAAAAAGATTTTTAAACCTAACAATTATATTACATAGCTTTTTTTTTTATTGAAATGCCTTTATTTGTTTTTGAAAACCAGACATATTTAACATGCTATTTTTTAAAGTTTTATTAGTCAAATAGTTGTGAGCCACAGCTGCATTTTAAAAACGTTTTCCACTTAGGATTAACTCTATGTATGTATAATTTTCTCTGTGAGGATAATTCTCATATAAAGCAGAGTATTTCAAATGTAGACGATATGATAGAGCTCTTAAGTTTAACTCGTATATGAGTTTTCTTAGCTCATATTTTTTTGTTTCGAAACAGTTTATAATGTTTTCAACACTCATTTTATATGATTTTATTATGCGATTCTCAAAAAATCTGACTAAATCCTTTTAATAGTTATTCTATCAAAAGGGTTTAGTCGGATTTAATCAGTTTTAAATGCAATAAATTTATTTTAAATGCATCGTAAAAGCTCTAGTATTGGTCAATCAGCTTTAAAAAATATTAGCAGCAAATGTTATCTTAAGTATTTATCAATAATTTTGAGTTTGGACTGTTTAGGATGGAATACTCCCAATAAATTATTATACAAATTAATTTTGGATTTAAAAATATATAACCAACTTTCCGAATATATATCCGAGTAGTTTTGACACCAGCTTTAATGCTGAATGTTTATGAAAACTTTAAACTAATTTTCGATTAAATATGTGTAATGAACTGTTTGCTTTAATTAATCTGATAGATTAATAAAAAATAATCTAAAAAAGCGTATATATTTATAGAACGTTCGTGCTCTCGAGAAAACTTATTTCTAGCTTTCGCCACCTTATAGTGTAGTAGTTGCTTTTAATATTCATTCATCAATTTATCTACTCAGAGAGTTAAATATCTCGATACGTTTTATGTTTAATTAAGTTGGTTTTTCTTTATTAAATAAATTAAAAATCTGCATATTTATAGTTTGGGCACAAGCTAACTATTTCTGTTAAATAAAACAATTATTATGAACACTTCCATTTCAAATGCATCAATGGTTTATTTTAAATACTGATAAAGATATTTATTAGAAAAAATTTAAAGCCGTTCTGGATAAAGTTTGTATGAGAACGATGTTCTCGGAATTATATATTTGAAGCTTAAAGCTTTCGTCACCATCATCTTTATAGTTGATGACTTTATAATCTATTAATATTTTTGTAATGTGTTTATCGCATTTCCTCACATTAAATCATCCATTACAATAGTTAATTATGACTTTTTCCATATGTTTCGTTTTTATTTAGTTAGATATTACTTGTAAACATTAATATAAATTATCTTAGTAAAGCTTAGAGAAAATCTTTCTTAAAATAAACCGTTTCTATCAAATAGATTTTACGACCCTATTTTCCTATGTTTTCCTTCATTATATTTTACGCCCAATCTTGTAATTTAATACTCTTTCTTGGGTCAATCATTTTTTTATTTGACTTATTCTCTGTTTGTTGCTAACATTTAGTGGAAGTATTCTAGGGTTAATTTATAAACTATAAAATAATATTTACATCACACGGCACACATATAATTTATTAATAGGTCCTAAAATATTTAAAATCGTTTTATATTCAATTTCCACAATAATTAACATCGGTGTTTATGATCAATGAACCCTATGCCATCGCGTATAAATAATTTATGAACACGACAGCACTGTCATTTGATGGACCCATTAATCATAGATTTAACCCCCAGTCATATTGTGTCTGTCCTGTGACTGTCGAATATCGCAAATTTATTGGCCATAAATTTTAATTGATCACATGTCGCAGTAAATTTTTGATATTTGCAAAATAATTCGCCGCCACACCTTATTTCGAGGGGAGGAAGCTCTCGGGAAATTCAGGAGCATACCTTCGATGCTGGAATTTTCATTAAGTCCACGGCAGTGCTCCGACCTTAATTCATCACGCAGGTAGTCGAGTGCCCCGCAGCGAAAGGGTTATTCGGTCCCCGGGCAGATAGTTGTTGAAAACGTTTCGGATGGAGATAATGGTATTCGCTTTTACACGGATAGTTGAGGATAATCGACCTCCATAAGCTTCTTGTCGTACCGCTCTAAACTGGCCCCGTGAAAAGGTAGGTGCCGGCACCATTAGGCGAATCCCACATTCGCAGGTACATGGATGCTTAATGCATGACTCGTTTTTTGATAATTAAATCATGGTAATGAATAGAATCTAGGGATGTATTTGGCATAATGATACATCCACAGCGAGGAACAAGATCTTTAATCCTTAATAATCATTCCCAGTTGTTCATAAATAGCTGACCTAGTTTGTTGAAGAAAGCAAGAGTACCGAAAGCTTTAACTTCAAATAAAAAAAAATATTTAGCAGATTATAACAGCTATAACTATTTTTAAGACTGTTGAGATTGTGTGTGCCAGGGATTGAAAGATGGATCGTATAACTAGAACTGAAGTGCTAGAAAAGGAATCCTCACATATTTTATATCGATATTTTTATATCTATTTAGATTTAATTCTAGATTGATCTGGATGAATATTTTTCATCGACTAGGATTTTATACTAAAAATATGAACCACGTAGGATGAACAGAATCCATGCTAATCGGCTACATACAAATAAGGGCGACTGTTATTTTGTCGGGCTTTATTTCACTTAGCCCTAATTGACACTGGTTAATTAATGTCTCTTCAGTGTAAATGTATCGTTAGCGATGCAAATTTGTAATGAAGCAAAGGCTATCAAATATTCCATGGATTCATGCAAGTGTAGAATATTCAAGCATCCTGGCTAACGGTTAATTGTTCGATAATTGACCATCGTATATGGTGTTGTATACAATGTGGTGAGGTTAATTATTATTTTATAAAATTAACACGTTTTTATACGATACTCGTAAGTGGATTTTTAATAGTAGCAATAGAAAAATTAAAATTTTTAATGAAGAAAATGTATGAATAAATATAAAATGAGTGCTAGTGAATACATTTTTTTATAGTTTTTCTTCAATAAAAACTCACAATAAATTGTTTTGATATATTTTAATAACCTAATTTACTTGTAATTAGGATTTATATATTTAATTAAAAATATAATCTGAATATTATTTGTATTCAGGATACGTTTTTGAATTTAAAAATATTATTGTATCCATTTAATTAGATTAGATTAACTTGATTCTATTTAATTATGTTTTCAACGATGTTTAAATATTTGCCAATTAAAATTATAAAATATCGATTTTTAATAACGTTTTTTTAGTCAAAACTATTTATTTTTTTGATCACGGGACGTGTATGTTTCTAACGTCGCCTTTTTTTATTTAAAACAATTTATAATCCAATTTTATATGATTTTTTATGTGCTTAACAAATTATATTCAATTATTTTAAGAGTTATCATGATTTAAATGCATCACTGATTATTATTTTACTTAGTATTACATTTCAGAAAAAGCTCTAGTAGCTTTACAAGCGATCAAGCTTTGATAAAAAAAAAATTAGCAGTACCCATAGTATTATTTCATATTTTTTTTATTAAACAGTTCATACTTAGAATAATATAAATTATAATACAAATGTGTTAAATACCTTTTCTTTAAAAAATAG